>AYEL01063265.1:0-29845 GCA_000484575.1 Olivierus martensii
AGGTTGCCCACCCCTACTTTAGATTATTATTTTGTTAACATTAAATTGAAATAATTTTCTGATTAATATGTATTTAAACAAATATCTAAAATATCTTGGGGAATACAAAATTACTTTGCGGGCAGGATGCAGCCCGCGAACCGTGAGTTTGAGATCACTGTACTATGCAACATAGGACCAAGCGGGTGCTTCACTTTTTATTGCAAAGCGGTTGTTTAATACGTGTTTGTTTGTTGTATAATAAAAGATATTTCTATATATTTAATACAAGTGTTTTCATACAGGAACAAATTTTGAATATTTAATCATTTAATTTTTAAAGGAAATATAAACAAACAATAACAAGAGAAAAATGATATTGAATTTGGAGCATTGTTTATTGTATGATTATATATACAATATATTGCATGTTAATGATTATTTTTTTCAATAATTATTTTTAATATGTGATTTATAAACAAAACTCGGCAACGCCGGGTATTACAGCTAGTATACTATATTGTAAAGTATACAGTTTTTTAGAAATGTTAAATTTGGATGCTAAATATGTATTGTATTTTATTAAATTTAATAAATTTGGAGTTCATTTTCATTTCTATACTATACACGTTTTCAATAAACCACCAATCCCAATTGGCCGCCAAAATCGTCCCCAAATGGATGGGTAACAACTTATCAGGATTTGACTGTATCTATGCTGCTATCATTTCATGGCAGAAAGATCTATTAACTCAAGAGTGACAAGAATGGGATTCTTCTCTCGCATGCAAAAAAATAAAAATATTGATATTAAAAAAATTTTTTTTATGAAATTTGGAAAAATTCAAATTTTCCTAAATAACTAGGTCCTTCCTGATACACTCAAAATTTTGCAGTCCATGAAATGCAAGAAAAAAATTCTCTTCATTTGAAATTTCTGCACTTTATTACTTGCACAATCAGAATGTTTGTTTTGATAATTAATCAGTCATTTATAAAAATAGCTTATTGTTTCATGGCACTGCAGTCACCAGTTTTGCATCACTTTACAGCATATATAAACAAATTTTTACTCTATTTAAAATGGAAAACTTTTGATAAATTTCTTCATTCTTAGATACTTCAATATATTGTTTATCTAATTTTGGATTTTTATTTAAGCTGTTTATTTAATTTCAAATAATGAATAAGCTGTTCTGTCACACAGCTATTTTATTTTATATGTAATAAAAAATTTTGAAACCATTTCACAAAAAAAATCAGACTCAACAACAAATAATGATACAATGATAAATAGCAATGTTAAAAAATAATGATACAAAATAAATACCAGAAGATAAAATAATAAATAATACTTGAAATAAATATTAAGCTGTAACTGGAAATGATGTATGGCACATCACAAATTCTGACTTGAGTATCACAATATATAGTCATTACTAAATTTTCAACTTTTTTCTTTAAGAACCATTAATCTTTTAGATCATTAATTGTTAAGAGAGAGAATATTTTATTCTATTTATTATCCTGATTTGCATATTATACATCTGATTAAAAAAATTTATAAAAAAATAAATATCAGATGGAAAGCATAAAGCACTATTAGCAAGGAAAATATTTATTGCTATAAAACGTTTTCGGACCCTTTCCTGGTCCCTCTTCAGTATACAGCTTTCATCACATTAAGAATATTAGAAAATGCTAATAGTGCTTTATGCTTTCTGATATACAAATAAAGCAAGTGGTTTTTATATGAATGTTCAGATGGAAAGCGTTGCAATAAAAGCAAGCAAGCATATTAGACAATATTAAAAAATTAAATATGAAGTAAAATTTAATATAATATATGAAATTTGGAATCTTTTTAAGTTGAATTATATTTCATGCTCCCGGCTAACATGTTTTATTTCCCTTATTTATGTATCATCCACATTTGTGCACACCACAAGTAATAAAATCACTCCATCTGTTTACAGATGAAACAAGAAGTGCATTTGTTTTGACTTTGAAAAAAGATTTACAACTGAATAAAATATGATATTTTCCATAAAATTTTGATAAGTATTATATTACTTCAAAATTCATTAAAAATGAATATAGTAAAAAAGATCTTTTTGCATTAGAAAATAGATACTTTGCCAAAAAATAAGGTTTCATATATTTGAGAGATTTACTTTAACAAATTGAAAATTTTACATAATTAATAGTTATTAATCAGAATGTGATTTGCATTTTATCACTCTTGATTGTGTTTCAAGTTACTACTGGATTAAAGATAAATTTGAGAAAATTTAGTTCTGCCTATCTAAACCAGAATCATATCAGGTTGGCCTGTGAGAATCACAGGTACCATTACTGCTACTACTACTCTTTCTAAATCCTGTTGGGCATTTCACCCCTTTTATTTGTGTAGTGCAGCTAGAAATTTATTATAGGCTCTATTATTGTATGAGAAATTTTTGAGCACCATAAAGTCCATAAAGTGGACTTTATGGACCATAAGTTCCATAAAGTGGCACACTCATATTTTGAATGGAACAAGATACGCAGTAACATTCTTGAAATGTTAAGGATCATGATATCCAGATTCAGCTTTTTCAGACCCTTCACTGTTGTTTTTACCAACATAGTGAGATGGATTTGAGCACAGTGTCAAGGGTGTATTGGTCTGGTAAACACAGTTCCAAAATTGTGTGTAGAAATGGGCTTACTGAGAGAGTACGAAGATGTCTTATTCTTATTCCCTTGGACAGTTTGCCATTTTGCTTTCAGGCAGAAATCATACTCATCAAATCTTGCTTTCAGGCAATATTTCTGCATGCATTAAAATCAAACTTGATAGGGGATATGTTAATAAGCATATAAATATCTTATCAAATATTCAAGCTGCATAAAAAGCACTTTATAGCTCCTGCTTTATTTCAAAGCTTGTATGGGAATGTCATCATCTTAATCTAACTACAAAGAACAGAGTCCAACTTGTTTGTGTACCAGGGCACAAAGGGACTGAGGGCAATGAGGTTGCAAATGGGCTTCACATCTTAATAGATCAGAGCCTGCCCCGGGCATCAGACCTAATGCATTTTGGCAGATCAGCAGCTCAGTATCTGTCTCATTGGAGATCCGTATCTTAAAGCAAGCAAAGGCTTTTATTTTAAATGTGTAGATAGATAAGATGATAGTGCCCTGTAGGGAGCACCATAATCTTAGAAGACATCTCCACTTAATTAGGAATATTGAGAATCTCAAATTGTAGACAATGTCAGGTAGGAGATGAAAGTCCTCTACATTGTATGACTGTGTAGACCAGGAGTGGCCAAATCTTATGTCACTATGAGCCACATAGGAAAATCTCAAATACTTGAGAGCCACATCAGTTTTTTCAGGTAATCTTGACAATGGTTTCAAAAATTATTACATATTTCACATGTATTTATTTTGTATAAATGCATACTACTTTTTACAATAAATGTACAAATTACAAATATATTATTCTTTTAAATTAAATAGATATTTGCTCCATATTAACTATTTACTTTCATGGTATGGAGCCACATTGAAGGTACTAAAGAGCCACAATTTGGCCACCTTGGGTGTAGACCTTTCAGGGCTAAGATATGATCTAGTGTTGCATCTTGCACTGAAAGTTTTTTTTACAATCAAACTGAAATAGATACTATCCTTTGTATATACGATGGGATTTATGGGACGGTCTTTAATAGGGTACACAATAGATGGGTAAACTGATGGGAAAAGGATTCTTTAAATAACCCTAACTACTATTACTGCTACTACCACATGATTTTACGTTTGTGTGTATATATGCGCGCACACGCACACGCACGCACACACAATATACAGGATCTCAAGTCCTGTAAATAAACTATATATATACTATAAAATGTTTTTACTTTTACCATAACAATTATGCAATGATTTACATAAATTCAACTTACATGTTTTCCACAAATACAAGTCTAAATCAGGAAACTTCTATTAATGCATCAGGAATATGAGAAAAATTAAGGTGCTATTATTTAGCAATAGATTCATATATTGGCATCATTCATACTTGTTGAGTATGACTGATGACAAATGAATGAGCCATTATTGTACCAATCTAATATATTCCATTAAAATTAGTATATAATATATAATAAAACAACATTCTAATGATCATATTAATGTTGGTAAAGAAGTAAGATTTAATATAATATTAAACTGATTGTATTATTGTTAATTTCTAATAGATTTTCTTTCATTATTAATTTGCTGAAGTAAAATAGAAAGATACAAAAACTAAACGGCAAATATTAAATTACTAAAAAATTCTTTAATAATATAATATAGATTATAATAAATTATACAAACTTTTAGATGTGCAAGATGGTATTCCAGCAAAATTTTTGCATTGGTAATGCTTTCCATAGTTCCCACAAAAACAAATGGCACCTGCATCCCTTGAATATGAAATGGTGTAACTATTTCTTCATATGGCTGAATAAAAATAATTGTAAGAATTATTATAGTTAATGTTACATCAGCTATTAAAAGTTTAACAATTTATAAATAATTTTTAATATATATTTTCAAATGAATTAAATTTTGATAGCTATATTAAAACTTCTTTGTTTAGAATATTAACTAAAAATACTTCAAAGTGAGACTTTTAAATTATAAAGCTTCTTCTATACTGCTTTTTTCGGCATATAATTACCAAAGACTGTAAAGCACTTACAAGCAGTCCTAAACACATAAATCACTTTATTTACGAGTAACGTTTTTGGCAAATGAATGCCATCTTCAGCTCTTCAGTGAGATTTTTAAGATTACTATGCTGATTCTATATTTCCTAATAATAACAGAAGAACTAACAGTTTATTATGAAATTTAATAGCAATGTTCTATTACTAAAAATGATTTTGATGTCACATTTTTCAATCCTACAGATTTAATCATTTAATATTAGCAAATATCAAAATTCTGAGATAGCTCTCTAATATCTTTTAAATCAACTGATAGATTTTTAGGAAGTTTAGGAGTATGTTCATGCCATTAAAAATGACCTTGATGATAATTCTTTAAATTGTTACTTTTAATCATTTAAAATCTCTAGCTATACAAACTTCTACAATTCACACTTTTTATTTGATTTTATAAAATTCAGTATGGAATTCATGCCTCTAAGTTATACATTTTAATCTTACATCTTTATTTACATCAAAAATAGTTAACATAGAAGATGATAGTGATTAGTGATTTTACTTTAAAAATCTTTGCTTTTGTCAACTAAAATGCTAGTTTGAAAAATAAGAGTTGGCAAGTATTATTTGTTTCAAAACTTTGTTGATATTTGTAATTTTCAACAGTTGAAAATCAAATTAAGGTTTTAATTAATTATAATCAATGAAATTTGATAACTGAGTTGTGTAACATCTATCTTCCTTGTGCTGCTTATCAAGATAAAGTTCACAAAAACTAAGCTCAAAGCCTTGAAACAGTTTATTGTTCTTAAAAATGTGGGGACCTGGGAACCATAATAAAATAATTTAATATAAGTTTTAATTAATAAAATTTGAGACTTTGTCATGAATTGTTAAAACTTCATACTGTATATAATAATTAATTATAAAAAACTAACTAAGAATTTTCACAAGTTAAATAAGTTATTTAACCACGTGAAAACTTTGGGCTATTCTATGCAGTTAAAGAAAAGGTCCTAGATGTTAACTAGACAATACATTAATTGAGACAATTCATGACAAAGCCTGTGAACCAATGAAATGTGAAAAATGAACACATATTGTGTGGACTTGAGATTTGTTTGAAATAAACTGCTTTTACTTGTGGAGTACTGCATTCTGTTATTTGATTAAAATAAAGCTGAATAGTTTAAATCCAGAAATCTTATTAAGAAAAAATAAAATCCACTTGCCAAATTGTTAAAAAGCATTTTCTTTCTATATACATTTTACTTGAAGTTTAATGAAGGATATGTACTGTTCGTATTTAACCCTTTCGACTGACCGACAAAGATGATCTTCAGAGTTCTTTATTTGATTTATTATTATTCAGTGTGGAAAAATGAACGAATGTAATAAAATTAATAGGATGTTTTACCTACAAACAATAAAAAATTTAAATATTTGAGAATTCTACCAAGTTTTGGAACGGATATATCGTTGTAAGCAAAAAAATTATGTAACTTTGTAAAGATAAGTCGTAGCTTATTTAAATTGATTGTATTCGATTTGGAATAATAAGATACGTCTAAAATTGTTTAAAACATCCGATTATCTATAAAAGTTTTGCAGAAAATTGTAAAGAAACGTGATTTCGAGCACCGACTTTAGAGCCCCATAACTTGAAAATGAGGCTTTTGCCCTTCATGGGATCTTCACCAATGAACTCTGGAGCCTTTAATTAGGGGATAAAAATAAAGGGGGGTTCGAAATTCCCCTGGGATTTTTAATACTGTCGGTACCCCAGCGAGATTTGCAAAGTGCATGTTGATTCACTTGTTAACGCAGGTAATTTTCGGAAAGTTATCGAATAGCCGAAAACGTTTTCTAAATAAATTAGTTTTTAATCTCCTACGTTTGTGCTTCAATTGATTTCAAGAATTTTCGGAAAGATAGAGGAAGAAGAATAAAGATAGATTGCCGTTCACGTTGTTTTGTGCTGATCACGTGTGGTTGTGGAGAATTTTGTGAACTTCTGAAATATTTTAGCGAATGGTCTAGTAACTGTTTATTGAAATGACGTGTATTTATTTCGCTGCCTGAAATTAATGTTTGAATGTAAATACAACATGATACTTTCAACGTAGTCGTTGTGAAAAGCACAACTCGCACACCACGTGGTACTTCCCCAATCCTGTTGGGAAAAACATATTTGCTGGTGAATTTATGCATATGTTTTTTTCCTTTTTTGGGGGGAAGAGAGGGTGTTGGCGATCAAAAATTTTTTTTGGCTACTAGATTTTTGAAATTATTTCGAGCACTGTGAATTAGTAATATAAATTATGATACATTGGCATGAGAGTGCTTTTTACTACAGTTTTTGTTTCAGCTGATTTTATGATTTGATTTTATCTGCATCAAATTTAAAATGTTGCAAATGCCTCATAATTTGACAATATTACAATGCACAGACACTCTAATAAAATAAGGCATGAACTCTAGCATGATGCAGAAAACTTATATTGGAGGAAACCTATAATTTATTTTTCAGAAATACTTCTAGACTCCCACATCCATTTAAAAGAATAAAATTTTTTGTTTACATTCAATTTTTATCATTTTTATTATTGTAAATAAAATACCAATTGTAGGACAAAATAACTTATTTAGGATGATTCTTCTCAATCCTAAAGTAATTAAATAAAATTTCATTTATACAAAAGAAAATTGTTAATTTAAATGTTTTAAATTTAGTTTTAATCCACTGATATCATTATATGAAATAATTTCATGTTTTTATAAAAATACACTTTTTAATGCTAAAGGAAGAAAATTCACATAATCAGCTTATTAAACCAAAATTTTTTATTAAGGCACTTTTTAGGTATTAACCTATCATCAGTAAACTACAAACTGAAGAAATAAGTGAAAAATTCCCTATTGATATATAGCCACCTTATTGATGACACACTTCCTGACTGCAATAAAAAATATAAACATTTTACAACATTTATATTGTAAAATATTTATTTTTTATCACACAATCACAACATGAAATTTTATTGCCCAGGCTAATACTGTTACAACATTAAAAGGCATCATTGTGCAGTAATTTTGTGCTGTGGTGATGCTGGGTGCTGTATGGGATGTTTACTTTTTCAAAAAATCATAATTTTAAGTGGTGTGTGTATGTAAGAGAGTGAGTGAATTTTGCAATATTAGGGATGTGTTCTTGAAAAACACAATACATATTGAAACAACATAAATTAAAATATAATTTCTACAAGAAACCATTGAAATATATAAGATAGGGAATTGACATTACTATATTCAACAGATACAAAATATGCAAGTGGCATTCACATTATATACAATACACCTATTTTATATTGGAAGCAGTAATTGAATGAGCTATTGTGTGCAGCTATTGAAAGAGTATTCCCCTAGTATAAAGCAGGGATGGGCAAACCGTGGGCCGCATGCGGCCCTCCAATTAATAGCTATAATGCCGAAAATTTTATCAAAAAATAAAATGAATACAAAAAAATATCAGATCTGTTTTATATCTTAGCAATATAGTTTATGTAATTTCTAGAAAAGTAATAAATAATAAATCGTATGGTACTGTAGATATCATTACAGTGTTATATTTCTTACAAAAATAGATTTGATTAACAATTAACCAGAATAAATGTCATTGCATAAGAAATCTGTTGTAAAATACATTCAAAATCAGATAAAATCATTTTGTCAGTCAATTAACTCAATACCTTTCATAATTTCACGATGTTTATATTTAACATTTGTGCAATTTCCTAAACAAGTCTGTTATTAATTGTTGTTTCAAATTTAAAATGATTAAATTATAATTTTAATATATAATTTAAAAGAATTTCGACCTTGCTGAGCTTCTCTGAAAATGGCGTCTCACTTTTAAACATCACAATAATTATAATTATCAAGCACTTTTGTCAACACAAATCCTCTTCAGCATAACTTAAACTAATCAAACAAATCTGAACATTCTATAACAATTTCAAAAATGGCACATCACCATGTTAACAAGGTATATCATCAAGTTAGCAACTCAACATTGCCATAATTACAAGCAACACTTTAGCAATTAAAAAATAAACATATGTCAGTCTTAATTATTAATATCACAAAAATTAATATAACCCAGAATTTAAAACTAAATGCCAAAAAAATAACTATTTATATATTATACAATGTATATATTAACTATTAACCTTAAAAGTCAAAATAATATATAATTTCTAAAATAAATGCAAAAAATTAACTAATTGTACATTATATACTTGTACCACCAGTACCATTAGATAAATGCATCAAATATAACATAATATATATATAGCAATCAATGGCCTTCACATCACACCCATTTGTCATTAATGGTGCAGAGTTCAACTTATTGACTATATCCTGATGTTTTAATTTTCTTTAAAATTTTTATACTTTTTGCCACTCTCTCTTTTTCTGAATCATTAATGAACTTAACTAATTTTACATCAGCCCAATGAATTGAGGTATCATAAAAGTGCTCTCTGCAGGGCTGCCGAGAGATTTTTGGGCCCATGACAAGTCTATGGTCTGGACCCCACTTAAAAAGTGAATCATTTTGGTTTAATAAAAAAGTCATAAAACATTAAACATTTATTTAAAAAAATGTACAATAAATTCAAAATTTGATACATTTCATGCACAGCCTATGCTATACAGATGCACACTTTATAATCACAAAACCACTTACTGTTATATACAAGGATGGGTTATATATGAAATAGTTTCTTTTGGCACTACTGCTTTAGGTGACAGACAGTGCACTCTGGCAGCAGAACTATTAAACACATTATGTAATGCATCAGGGCCCAATGGTCAGGCCCTTTTCAATGCCAGGCCCGTGACAAAAGTATCAGATGACCTCCCCTCTCAACAGCCCTGGCTCTCTGAGTTAAAGTCTAATTTATTGAGAAACAATAAATATTTCATAATACAGAACAAAGTTTATTGTTGTGAATTTCATATACTGTAGGTCTACTTCAGTATATGAAATTCCAAATTAACAATATATATTTAAAGAAAAAAAAAAAACAGTTTTATGTTGGTTTTATATGTAGATCATTAAAGAAAAAGGATTAGAGCATAAAATGGATATAGAGATTGAATTGAAAAAGATGACCTCAAATATTTTCTTATATAATGAAAGTTATGAATGTATGTCAATAACATTCACTAAATCTATAAATTGAAAAGCATTCTATTTTCATTCAAGGGCCACACAAAAAAATTCAATCATTGGATCAGAGATGATACAATGATTAATATTTATATTCCTGATTAGTGCTCATTGATCAATAGAAGGCACAAGACAGAATGAAAATTTTAAGATCACAATAAATTAAAATGGCAGTTGTTGAAAAGTGATATCATCAGTCTGATTATTCAAAAGAATTATGCTATACAGTTTCAAAAATATATGTTCCTTTAACTTTCTAAAGGAGAATTCTTGTTAAAATGTAACTCAGTGTCTATTATATAACCATTCCCAGGGGTGTTTGTGGGACCCCAAAAAATCCCCTGAAACTTTTACGGACTTACTACCGACACTGTTAAAATGTAACTCAGTGTCTATTATATAACCATTCCCAGGGATGTTTGTGGGACCCCAAAAAATCCCCTGAAACTTTTACGGACTTACTACCGACATTTTGGATTTATCATTTATGGCATCATCACCTCTGTTTTTCTTCTACAATTTTTTATTTTGAAATATTTTTCTTTTGCATTTCATGTCAAGCCAGCACTAACAAAAAAAAATTGTTTCACAATTTGTACAAAGGCATTCATATTCTATTACTTAAAATTTAAAAAGCAAATCTATATCAGAGTTAATAACTCTACCAAAACTTAAGTGATTTACATGATTATAAAATAATTCATAAATATTTGAATCCGACAGAATGGAAAAATGCAATTATTCATGCAAATCATTAATTATAGTAGTAGTTTAATTATTTATGCAAATCATCATTTCATAGCATTCAAGATTATCTTGAATGTTATGAAATAACAATTTGCACGAATAATTAAACTACTAATAAATATACTAATGTTGATTATTGACTTACTTTTTTCCATTCCATCACTGATTTTTTTTTGGCCCAACACAAGAATTTAACTTTACTCCTAATTCAGCCCACAATTTGGGTCTCATTTTCTTGGTAAAGTCTTACTCTATCTTCCCTGTATGCATTCTTACATTATTTTCTATAAAATAAATTAATCATTCTTTTGTTGTTCTGTAATTTTTTTTGTCGCTTCCATGGTGTTTCTTCATAGCCACATAGATTTGTTTTACCATTTGTTACCAGAGATTTTATTGGACAATACTTAATAATCTCCATTCCAGATGCTTCTTGATCTTCCAAGCCAAATGCGAATGACATATTTCTCTCACAAGTTGAGTTTGTGTAAGAGTTTGAATTCCAGAATATCAATTGTGTGAGTTGAAAACACACGAGGGAGTCAGCAGATATGAGTTCAAGTACAACATGAATAACTCAAGAATAAGGCTCCTGATGATAATGTGAATCTGCTAAAATTTGTAGCCTTGGAGACAAATTGCTGGAAACTATCTTCATTAAAGATTGTAGATGTTCATCAGTCAATTGATTTCTTTCGTTAGACTTATTAATTTTCATTTGCGAAATGAAGTTCGCAGATGAAAGTTTTGGAGGCATATGTATGTATTCCCAAACAGTGCAATTATTTTCATGGCAAAATTTTGTAAGAGATAATTGATAAATATGCAGTAACAGCAGCACAGTTATTCAATCTGTGCAGTGCTGCCAGTAATTCCTGATAGCACAGTGCCGGTTGAGTACAGAACTCTTTAAAACGTTACATTATTTTATTAACATTAAATTATAATAATTTTCCCACTGTAACATGCATTTAAACAATTAGCTAAAACATTTTTATGAGCTGGATATGGCCCATGGGCCATCAGTTTGATATAGACCATGTAGATCAGGGTGGGCAAAAGGCGGCTGCAGGCCGGATCCGGCCCGCGAAGGCATCTTATACGGCCTGCCGCATAAACTAGAACACTAAGTTTCAAGGACCACGTTGGTAAAATTCGACTCGAAAAGAAGAAGAAAAGTAATTGATACTTTGTAGTGTAAAATAATGGATGTTGTTGCTAGTGTACACGTACATTACCAAGTTACTCCAAATTTTGTTGTTATTATTTGTTTGTTTTACGAAATTAATTACGTAGATACCTAATATTTTGGTAACATTCTGATATAATAGGTTGTTAGCAATCAATCAGTTTGATAAAATAGTTATGTTTTTAAAGAAAATTATCTGAATTTATTAATTCTTAAGACAAATTATTTTCTAATGTTTCTAATGAAAAAATAGTTTCTACGGATGCATTTGAACTCTTTGCATACAAACAAAAACTAAAAAAATAACACAAGAAAAGAATATTTTTAAAATAATATTGACACAGGAATATATTCTTTGTGTAAATATCACAAAAGTGGCTACACACGATAGCGAGATTGACAAGAACATGTGCAGATAAGTTGGCACAACCATTATTATTGTCCCGTGTAATGATGAGAGGAATGTGTTTGTGCAAAAATCAATCTTGCTTGAACATGAGTAGTCATTTTAAAGTTGTTTTTATTAATTGTTAATGGAGTAGCTAATGTTATCATCAATAATTTCATTACATAATTATGGCACCGTAAGGTTAAATTCACCCTTAGGTACTTTTCAATTTTCATACGGCCTGCTTCAGCCTGAAGATTGTTTATCCGGTCCACGGCAGAAAATAATTGCCCACCCCTGATGTAGATGGCAGAAAACATTCCAACTGAGAAAAACAACAATTATTGTTTTTTCCTCTGTAATTAACTGTATTATTATGATTTGACAATAGTAGGATATGGATTATGATGATAGCTGTATTATCATTATCATAACATAAGTTGAAATTTATTTTAATGTGCTTATTGAATTATTTGGAGGCATTTTATTCCTCCAAATAATTGAGTAAATATATTAAAATAAACTTCAATTTATTAAAATCCATTATTTGGAGGAATTCTATATATTTTTGAAAAGTTACACGTGTAAGCAGAGGAAAAACATTTAAACAGGAATGTTAATAGAATAACAGGTGCTAAGACCAGAGGTGGAAAGGATGACAAGAATATGTTTGTTATTATTTTTTTAGATTTAATGATTTAAGTGTGCCTGTGAATCCTAGATCTGTACATTTAGTGGATTGGTGTAGCTGAAGAGGGTGAATGTTTTGCCAAAAATATTTCCGAAATAAAGATTGTTTCTGCTTAATTGCTGTGATTAGTTTATTAATATACTATATTTATCAAGAAATTTTTCCAAAAATATATTTTGAATAAAAGCAGTTCACTTATACATGACATAGTCAAAACTTGGAAAATTTTTCATAAAAGATTTGCTGGCTCAATCACATCATGTTCCTGTTATGCCTCTTAGTTGCACAGTCTACCAACTAAGATCTTCTTACTGATTTTCTCAATTTTTATTAAATATATGAATATGTTTGATTGTACATAAATTAATATTTTTGTAGGTATTTAAATATTGGATACTGCACAATTACAATCAAAAATATATAAAGCAGTCATTTTGCATCCTCTCTGCATTAATAGCAGGTCCTATGGTGGCAGCTGGATGCATTATATTTATTTTTTAAAATACCTCTTCTGAATTATATTATTAAAAATATGCAGATATATGTGAATGTTTATATTTATAGTGTATAAATAAACTTCCACTTAAGTAATTAGTATATTTACAAATAAGCCTTATTCAAAGTGGAAAAATTATTTTATTGTAGAAGTACTTTTGAACTTGAAGAAGTCATCATCAGCTTTACATAAGAACAATTCATTTGTTCAGTTGTTTATATTTAATTAAAATCAAAAATATTAATTTATTGGGCACTTCATAAATAAGATTGAGAATGCATAGATCAATCGTTTTTTTGAGTAAATATGGCTAATGCTAATACATATGTCAATAATTAATATTAAATGAAAATATAGCTATCTTTAATGTTTCTTATTGACAATTTGTGCAGTTCAGATGGTTCTAATCATTTAGAAAATACAAAACTAGTAGTCAACACAATGATTGAGAAGTGGCATTGAAAAATAATTACTTATTTTTACTAGAAACTTGGATACGTTAGTTTGAATTAAATCATTAATGGATACTTTTGGCAGCAATTACTTTTAGAACATCACAGACTTGTCCAACATTTATGGTGGGATCAACTGGAAAGTTGATGGTTGAAAGATGGTGTTCAATGAGCTGATTACTTTGCAATTGATTTCTGATATCAAGTTTGTGCTTTTGATGATTACATGTGTTGATCAGCTTTCCACTCTTTTCAGTTGCAACAAAATTTTTGGTGTGTGTTTTGATTCTGATTTTTTATTGTTTAAACATGGTTAAATATTTTCATTGGTATTTGAAAATGGCGAAAAAATTTAATATTTCTTTGCTATTCTACCAAACAAACACTTCAATAGGATTGTATTGTGGAGAAATGCTACTGGACACATGATCTAATTCTGCTCTCCATCCAGCTTTTCCTTTGTATCATATTGCAATGTCAGTGCTGTAAGTCTGGCATTTAGTCAAAGCGGCCTTATTTATTCCATTAATGAAGTGAATTTGGAAAGTTTTTAAAATTATAAAAGAAATTATTGATTTATTTCAATGAATGTCATATTGTTCTAATAGTTGAATGTTGGGGTTCAGATTATTGGGGTATTATTATGATTAACACTACAGTAATACAGTTATACAAGTAAAGTTAATAAAATTATGTTTTTAAACTTTCCAGGGACTTAGAAAAGGGTACAGAATTTGTAATAAATAAAGAAGCCTTTGATTTTGAGAGTCCCGAAGAAAGAAATTATTATAATAATGAAGAACTATTAAAAATGTTGAATGAAGAATGTTTATATTCTAATGATAATGAAACTGATGATGATGATAACAATGATAATGATAAAAGTCCTTTTGAAAAAATGATGAAAAAAATGGTACCATTAGTAGAAAATGAAATTTTCAAGAAAGTAAGTTTAACAACATTCTATTTAATTTAAGTTAAATAAGAGATCATTCAAATGAACTTGATAAACTTGCCAAATTTAACCCTTGAGAGAGAGAGAATGAATTTTAATTCAAAATAATTTAGAATACTAAAATAAAGAAAACTACTTGCTTACTTTCCTAAATAAGTAAATAAAACTCAGCTCTAAATAGTAAGTATAAATTTTTTAATATGGTATAACGTTTTCGAGTCATATTAGGCTCCTCTTCAGTACCATACATTAAGCAAATACAGTGTTTTTTTTTTATTCTGGAATGTTCTGTTTAAACTGTATTTGCTTAATGTATGGTACTGAAGAGGAGCCTAATATGGCTCGAAAACGTTATACCATATTAAAAAATTTATACTTGCTATTTAGAGCTCAGCTTTATTTACTTATTTAATTTAGAATAATTATACAAATTACTAAGCCAACGAGTGGCACCATCTATTAAACTAGAATTTTAACTAATTTACCTGAAGATGAAAAAATCTGCCTCAGCTCGGGATTGAACCGGGGACCTTTGGGCTACCGTCCCAACGTCATACTGCTAGACCACCGATGCCAACAAGCGGATTGATTCTTCAGGCAGTTATATTGATTTGGAACCAACATTTAAATTACCAGCATCAGACTTTGCCAATAGATCTATTTCTGACCAGGCTAAATCTAGCCACGGGCTCTCAATGGTGCTAGCCAGCTAACACACAGACCGGCACAGTCATTACAACACAAACTTACAATCCAAACTTCAAGGGAATTTTAATCCAAATGAACCTGATAAACTTGCCAAATTTAACTCTTGAGAGAGAGAGAGAGAACGGAAATTTTAATTCGAAATAATTTAGAATAATTATACAAATTACTAAGCCAACGAGTGCCACCATCTATTAATTACTAATTAAACTAGAATTTTAATTAATTTACCTGAAGATGAAAAAATCTGGTTCAGCCCAGGATCAAACCAGGGACCTTTGTGCTACATCCCAATGTCATACTGCTAGACCACTGATGCCAACGAGCAGATTGATTCTTCAGGCAGTTACTGTATATTAATTTGGAACCAACTTTTAGATTACCAGCATCGGACTTTGCCGATAGAGCTATTCCTGACCGAGCTAAATCTAGCCACGGGCCCTCAATAGTGCTAGCCAGGTGAGGGCCCGTGGCTAGATTTAGCCCAGTCAAGAATAGATCTATTGGCAAAGTCTGATGCAGTGATTTAAAAGTTGGTTCCAAATCATTATAACTGCCTGAAGAATCAATCTGCTCGTTGGCATCGGTGGTCTGGCAGTATGACGTTGGGACGGTAGCCCAAAGGTCCCTGGTTTGATCCCGGGCTGAGGCAGATTTTTTTCATCTTCAGATAAATTAGTTAAAATTCTAGTTTAATTAGTAATTAATAGATGGCGCCACTCGTTGGCTTAGTAATTTGTATAATTATTCTAAATTATTTTGAATTAAAATTTCCGTTCTCTCTCTCAAGGGTTAAATTTGGCAAGTTTATCAGGTTCAATTGGATTAAAATTCCCTTGAAGTTTGGATTGTAAGTTTGTGTAAGAGATCATTGTTTAGTTGTGCTGTTTTTATGAAAATTTTTTCATTTCTACTTTTTAATTGGTTTATTATAATGAGGTTCTTTAAGTAAATATTTAGAAAAACTAATTTGAAAAATTACACTATAAATTAGGGGTGGGCAACCTCCGGCCTGTGGGCCACATTATTTTATTATATCTAATACCAACGCTATGTATACTTAATACCTGTATCTTCTCTTTTTTAAATAAATACTTTTATTATCAATTGTTTTTGTCATTCAACGCTATGTATACTTACATATCTATACCTTCTCTTTTTTAAATAAATACTACATTGTTGTTTTTGTTTTGGCCTGTGGCCCACCATAAATTTTTCTATACAGCCCCTGTTTTTGTTTTGGCTCGTGGCCCACCATAAATATTTCTATACGGCCCCCTACAAAAAAAGGTTTATATCTGTATCTTCTCTTTTTTAAATAAATACTATTATTATCAATTGTACTGTACCTTCTCTTTTTTAAATAAATACTATCATCATCAATTGTTTTTATGTACCTTCTCTTTTTTAAATAAATACTATTATTATCAATTGTTTTTGTTTTTCTCTTTTTTAAATAAATACTATTCGTGGTCCACTATAAATTTTTCTATACGGCCCCCTACAAAAAAAAGGTTGCCCACTTTTTTTTAATAAATACTATTATTATCAATTGTTTTTGTTTTGGGCCCGTAGTCTCACCATTCTATTATCAATTGTTTTTGTTTTGGCCCGTGGCCCACCATAAATTTTTCATACAGCTCCTTACAAAAAAAGGTTGCCGACCGCTGCTATAAATTATTATTTTCTCCTACAAAAAAAGGTTGCCCACCTCTGCTATAAATGTTTATAAATATAGTAGTACATTATTATAACAACTCTGTTTTTAATGACTACTTAATTATAACATCAAAAAATCAATATATATTTTGGTCATTAGAGATTCCATAGAAAGAATGCTTTAAAAGTATTGCTTATAATATTATCACTGAAAATATCAACTTTGATTATAACCATTGAATGTATATGGTGGCTTTAGAACTGCATGGCTGTTTATTGGAAATAGGCATAAAAACTAGAAAAAAAGAAAATATATCCAATAAAAATCAATATCACCTGTTGTTTAGTAAGTTCAATAAAGTAGTCTTTGCAAGAAAATAATAATGATTCATTACAAACAATAACTAAAACCAATAATATAGGTTCTTGACTTTACAAAATTAATTCATTCCTGGCATGAACTTGTAAAATAAGAACTATAACTTTATAAACACATTTTTCTATTATTTCTTTCTCTGAGTGAATGTCATATGTTATATTTATTTGCTAACATAGTTGTAAATTATGTGACTAATATCTAGTTGTAAGTTGCTAATATAGTTAAGTTTTAACTTAATCATTAACACTATTTAGACTAGGATAGATTGGATAAATATTCAGAATTGTGTTACAATTTGGCCTAAGTTAGTTCCCTTAAATACTCTATTTGAGTGGAAAGGGACAATCAAAATTTTGCCATTAAGCTTGCTACAAAAAAAAAGAATAACTAGTAAACAAAGCTTAAACTTTATAATCCAAACTACAAGGGAATTTATTCTAAATAAACCTAATTACTTTGCCAAATTTATCCCTTGATATGCTTAACAGAAATTTTAATGATTTGAAATAATTTAAATTAATTTTAGCACCATCTCATAATTAGAATATTTATTATTAAATCAATAAGTAGCACCATCTATCAATTAATAATTAAACTAGAATTTTTTAAATAATTAGTAATAAATTAGTAATTCCCTTGTAGTTTGGATTATAAAGTTTAAGCTTTAATGACTGTGCCGGTCTTTGTGTTGCCTGGCTAGTGCTATTGAGGGCCTGTGGCTAAATTTAGCCTGCCATTTTTTACGTAAGATAATAACTGCTTCAACTCTTATTGTTAGTTATCTAAATACTTAACTGAAGTGAAAAGTACATTAAGCAGTTGAAAATAACGTTAAAAGACATTTATTAATACTAATGTTTTCGGCTTATTACAGCCATCTTCAGGTATCCTTCACAATTAAAAATGTTGTAGAACAATTATTCGTTCAAATAACATTTTTCGTTCCATCAGAATTTTAAATCTGAACTTATTACAAGCTACATCACGACGAGATAATGATAAACTGTACATTAATACATACTAAAAAATTACAACAAATATTTTTTAACAATTAATAAAAGTTATTAAAGATTGTAATAACACCATATCACACTATATAACACTTAAATGTATCTAATACATTATAACTTAATGAAATAATAAAATTAATTTAATAAACTGGCTAAATAAATGGATTATGAATTATTTCTTGACTGCAAATTCCCAGGCTTTAGAAACCCCTACCACTTTTTCATTCAACAGAGGTTCATTGTCTTGCCTACGTAATATTTCTAATGTTTCAGTTAAATACTTATGCTCTTCATTGCTTACGTGCCTCACTACTTTGGCTTTGTTCCAGTAAACTTGAACAAAGCCAAAGTAAGATTATTGGCGTATGCTTCATTTGCAAGTGCCGTACTTAACTTTGCTTTACTGATATCTGTTCTATGCTCAGTAATTCTTTGGCCTAAAGTTCTAGTTGTAGCCAATGTATTTAGAGGCTTCACCCTTTTCAGTGTTCGGTACCAGGATTTCGTATACCCCTGTTTTTTAATTTTCGCTTAAAAGATGTTTCTCATTTCTTAATATATTATACACATTTGGAAGCCTTTTTTTAACTGCTCTTTTGTTTTGTCTTCTTAGCATCTTCTTAATGCATTATATAATTTTTGCAGAAAATCGTAAAGAAATGTTTCGAGCCCCATAACTTGAGAACGGGGCTTTTGCCCCTCGTGGAACCTTCACCAATGAACTCAGGAACCTTTAATTAGAGGGTAAGATGAAAGGTGAGGTCGAAATTCTGCTGGGATTTTTAATACTGTCATACTCCAGCGAGATTTGCAAGGGGCATTTTGATTGTCACTTATTAATGCAGGTAATTTTCTGAAAGTTATCGAATAGCCGAAAACGTTTTCTAAATAAATTAATTTTTAATCTCTTACGTTTGTGCTTCAATTGATTTCAAGAATTTTCGGAAAGATAAAGGAAGAAAAAAGAAGATCGTTTGCCGTTTGTGTTATTTTGTGCTGATTATGTGTGGTTGTGGAGAATTTTGTGAACTTCTGAAATATTTTAGTTAATGGTCTAGTAGCTGTTTATTGAAATGATGGGTATTTATTTCACTGCCTGAAATTAATGTTTGAATGTATATGTGATATGATACTTTTGATGTGGTCACTATGAAATCACAACTCGCATAACACGTGGTACTTCCTCGATCGTGTTGTGAAAAACATATTTGCTGGTAAATTTATGCAAGTGTTTTTTGTTTTTTGGGGAAGGAGAGGGGGTTGGCAGTCAGAATTTTGTTTTTGGCTACTGGATTTTTGAAATTATTTCGAGCACTGATCATTTTCCCAATCTAGCAGCCCATAAAAATTTCGATAAAAATGCCCTTGCACAGGAACTATCTTCATTAAATCAGAATTTACATCCAAATTTGAGGATTTCTGTACATAAACTTCAGTTCCAAATATTCATGACACCTTTCGACGTGGATGTGGAGCAAGTAGAAATGTTGCTTCAAATAGAATTACTTGAACTCCAGGCGGATGATGTTCTGAAAAGTCAGTTTTGTAAGGTACCTCTGCAAGATTTTTATGTGAGACATGTTTCCAAGGATAAATATCCAAATCTAATTAATTTTATATATAAAACGATGTCCCTCTTCGGCAGTACTTATTGCAGTGAGCAATATTTTCAAAAATGAATTTCACGAAATCAAAAAACAGATCAAATATTATCGATACTAATTTGAAAAGCTCCTTACGTGTAGCAACATCATCACTTTACCAAATATTGAACTTCTTGCAAAAGAAAGGCAATCCGAAGTTTCTCATTAGTTAGAGTTGCAACACTATATTATTTTATAATAATACCAATACTATGTATACTTACATATCTGTACCTTCTCCTTTTTAAATAAATACTATTATAAATACAAAAAAATGCTTAGAAAAAAATTGGTTAAATTTTTCTATACTGCCCCCTATAAAAAAAGGTTGCCTACTCCTGTTCTATAGCATCAAGAATCTGTGAAATCTGATAAACCTCATTAATCTTCATGGGGAATGTATCTATTTTATTCAAACTAGTCATTACCTGCCCCTTATATAACACTGACAAATTACATTCAATGTTAATTAATACTGTATATACTAGATATGGTATATGATCAATGTGTTTGAAATTGAGAAACAAAATACTTTTAGCCTTTGTTATTATGTCCAACAAAGTGAAATAAATTTTTCAGTATAGTTTCTTTTAATCTTCTACTGCCTTTTTTCAATGTTTTTTCATTAACTAAGAGAAAAATATCGTCATGCTAATTTTAATTCATGAATGTCATTAATTAAATTTAGATTATAATATATAAAATAAATCATTATTTTAATGAATTTATGAGGTGGATTGCCAATGATTAAGTGATGCAGACTTAAAATTCTATGTACAACTTACGGAGATAAATTCTTAGTGAAATTATAACTAAATTATTAATGAACAATTTATTTTTTGGAGTTATTTCTTCAGTCTCAACCATGTGACTGAAGAAATAACTCCAAAAAATAAATTATTTATAAGATTTATTAGTGGGCAATGAAATGTTCTTACCTAGTTGATATTATTACTGAAAACTGTGCTGCAAAATAATGCCAACATATACTAAACTTTGAAAAATCGTCCAAAAATGTATTTGTAATCCTTTGCTAGCAATGGCTACAACAGCATGCCAGTTAGAGACATGGCTGTGCATCATTCACCTCTAGTTCATGGCATCATACCACCCTTGCTTTCCAGCACTCAGGCTTTTTCTCTTGGTGGTAGTGGCTGAGGCAGATTTTTCTTCGGATAAGTTAATTAAAAATTCTAGTTTAATTATTTATTGATAGATGGCACCACTCATTGATTTAATAATTAATAAATATTTTAATTACGAGATGGCACTAAAATTAGTTTAAATTGTTTCAAATCATAAAAATTTCCGTTAAGCATATCAAGGGATAAATTTGGTAAAATAATTAGGTTCATTTATAATAAACAAAGTTTCAATTTCTCATAGCCATAATGTCAAAAACAGAAATTATGTTCTCAGCAATGAAACTTGACCATAGTAAAATTAACTTAAAGGCCAACAAAATCAGTAATTTATGACGTAACAATGATTTATTTATCTAAAGAATTGAAAATATTGCATTTAAAATTAAGCAAATTACAATAAAAAATATTTGTCATATAAATGATTAAGAATTTTTATTCTTCATTAGTAAACCTGTTGCAGCTACAGCAGCAATAAAAGAATATATTGGTGATTAGTGAATGATTTTACTATAACAATTTAATGATTTCAAAATTTAATGTAATTATATTTATATGTCTCCTCCCCCACTGAATTTTTAGACAAACTTAGGCAACTGCGACCGACTTCCCATAACGATATGACTGTTTTAGATTTTGAATCGCTGTATCCCTCATTAGATTTAAATGCCACCTGCCTCTTGTTCTACCGATTTCTGATACAGCACACCCCTGAGAACCATCGGGACCTCTCGCTTCTGTGCGAAATTGCATACACCATATGTCACTATTCCTTTTTCGAATATAACGGCGTATAACTATATGCAGCTCCGTGGGGTACCTATAGGGAGCCCCATGGCTGGAGTCTTAGCCGAGCTAGTAGTGAGAGAAGTGGAGTCTCAGCTAAGCCCTAATCTCACCGAAGAAATCCGATTATATGCTAGGTATGTGGATGATGTCTTCATTCTATGGCAGAATAAGCATAAGGCTCATGATGTCGTACAGCAGCTGTCCAAAAGTGAATATGGCCTTGCACTTAAGCTTACTCAAGTTAGCCAAGTGGCTTTAAACTTTCTAGATATTAGAATACTTGCATCAGAGGAAACCTTTAATACCACCGTCTACATTAAATCCATCGCTACTCCAGTTGTCATTCCCAGGTGGTTCTTTGACCCCTACCTATAAAAAGTCTGCCTTAACATCTTATTTTATTAGGTCCCTTACCCATTGCAGTAGTAATCTCCATAATGAGGAAGTTAGTAGAATTTTTGACATCGGACGTAAGCATGGGTACACTAACAGCTTTTTGAGAAATCTATATCGTAAAGTAAAAACTAGCTTCTTTAAACACTCAACTGACACTTGCCAGCCCAGGCCATCCTCCGATGTAATACACTAACTAATGCATCGGATCGTTTTCCATTACCGTACAGGCTTCATTCCAATAACACCGTTAAGTCTGCGCTTAAGTTGGTAAACAAAACACACACTTTCAAAAGAGCTCCCACGATTTTTAATTTGCTTAGAAACGACAAATCTATAAGGTCCAATGATTTTAAATCAGGAATTTACAAAATCCCTGTGCATAACTTTGAGGACAACCGTACCGAAACATATATTGGTGCTACAGCCCGTAATTTTAAGGAGAGATTAACCGAGCATAAAGAAGATATTTCTGTGGTGGTCCGAGGGCTAGGGCCCGCTGGAAAACGTCACTTCTCACCCGATCATAACTTAGTGGAGTTGACAATTTTATCGTCGATATCGGGTGAGAGTGGCCTTTGTCTGGCCGGTTCCGAATACTCCGATCTCCACTATCCCCCGAAAAGAATAAATAAACACACTGGATTCAAATTGATCAAAAACTCCAGTGTCGTGCAGGTGTTCGAGGGGTTATATAAAATAATGTGACAGAGGTCACAATGTCAACTTCCCGGGAAAGAGAGAGAGAACCTGTTTATTTGTTTTACACAAGGAGAAATTGGGAATTCAACCAAAGAGAAGTGAGTCGGACTTTGTACTTGGAGGTGTACGGACAGTTTTTGATAATCGTCGTGATAGACCGTTGGATCTACGTTCACGGACTTGGTGATTCAGCGTTGTTACCAGTGCCGAAAGAGAGACTCTTTCTCCCAACCATCTCAATCTCAACCTCTTCAACATCCGAGATCCGGAGCTGTCTTGTTCCAGTCCGGCAGCTGTCCAGCACAGACCGTAGCCCGAGTTGTCGCCGAGAGGAGAGCCATACCTCGTCGCCGAAAGAACAGATGAGAAGCCCATCTGACCGCACGATGTGGAGAAATCCTGTAACCCAAGAGGTATTAGTCCTCCGATGCAATTTGTCGGTTAACTATGTAAAAATCTCTCTCTTTAATAAAGGAAGATGTTTGTTTATATAGACGTAGTCTCCAAGTCCGTCCTTGTGTCCTAACTCTCGTCACTCATCCTTATTCACGTCTCACGCTGCTCATAGGCCATTCACCTGTTGAGAACTGCTCATTCGTTATTTTGTGGGCTCTGCGGGCCGCGGGCCTCACATTGGGGTCAGAAGTGGGATAGAAGTAATTAAAGGGATAAAAAAATAATTAATAGAGGCCCTAAGAACGATAAAAGTGGCGGAGGAAAACCTTATTAACTTCGAGATGACTAGCGAGACATAGGACCCGATGGTATCTCGTACGGAGACACCTTCCATGGGATCATTTGCCTTCACCGGCATGATACCCGCCTTTTCGTGCGAACTGACTCAACGCGTGTCGGACTTCTTTAGTGCAATAGACGAAATTGCGGCCCTAGCATCCTGGACGGACCGACAGCGTCTAGGTATTACTAAATGCAAGCTGACAGGGATCGCCAGGGAATATGCTTGGCACGATTTCGAAATTAAAGATGTGACCGACTACCAAACATTTAAGACGCTCATGCTACAACGATTTGTAAAAGCGCCGTACACAATCCGACTCCAACAATTTCACACATGCACGCAACAGCGAGGAGAAGTCTGAGCTTTTGCGGTTCGACTGCAGTCACTCACTACGGAAACGGCAATAGATGTTAACGCCACTAACGATCAAGAAAAGAAAGTAATTGAGAGGTGTCAAAAGAGAGAAAGGGATGCATTTGAGGGTGCAATTTCTCAACGGCATTAATGAAAAAATTAAGCGTAACGTTATGTCTCATGATCCAAAAACTTTTGAAGAGGCACTGCCTCTCGTGAGCAGATGATAGATCAAGTGATCGGTAAACCGAGGCCTTACATTGGGAAGATAGGTGAGGCTGGCCCAGTCTGGAGCGAGATGGGTACAGTGGAGCGAGCTTTGGATGGCACTGTAGACCTACAGGCTGCCATACGACAAATTGGCGATAGGCTAGACACCTTAGAAACAGAGCCAGATACAACGGACAATACAGGTAGTGAACCAAAACCCGACATGACGATAAATACGAATCAGATCCTGATCGAATTAAAGGAGGCGATTGAACAACTCTATGATAGAGTAAATCAATTAGAAGGAACATTAATAAAACAATTATTTCTCACAGCCGAAAACCCGACCGAGATATCAAAATAATTCGTATTGTAATTCGCCTCCACAACGACATAATATCGCGAGAATCAGACAGACGGAACAGTATAGTCCGTCACAAAACGGGTTCATTTAACAATAGATCAAATTATTGGATCCGAAATGATTGGGACCAAGCGACAATAAATAATTCACAATCACAGAACTTTCGCGTGCCAAGAGGAGGTCTGGGTTTCGTAAACCACCTCTGCTACCACAATATTTAGCAGAAGGAGAGCTGCCTATTATTCAGCAAAGGTTACAGTACAAACCTCGTTGTCAGAATCGTCCAAAGAGAACGAATTCACGACAGGTGCGAGATAATGTTACCAGTAACCAAGCAAATAAATTCATAGAAAAACAGCCGAAAAATGTATGCAAGATAATTTCAGTTAGGAAAAAATGAACTGAAATAATCAATTCACATTTAAGGGCAAAAAGCGCAACCCGACTGCGATAGACAGGTTGACACAGAAGAGCACTGTTGCTCCAATTAAAATTAAGAAAAATAAACGAAAACATAAACAGAAATGCGAATGTAATGGCAAGCAATCGAGGTGTCAAGTTAACAATCCATGCGCTAGAATTAAAACTGTTTGTCAAAATCAAAATTCAAGCGCCTATAAAATCAGTAACAAAAATAAAGGAAAATAGTTCTGCGACTTTTGTAGAAGAACATAGGAAAACGAAAAGAAAATTAATAGCACATGCTAATCGATTAAAGCCTGCCATTGCCAGAATGAAGTTCGAATCCCAGGACGGGGAGTCGGATAATCCTCCCCCGATCCGACACGGATTCCAATCAAACTCTTGAACCGGAAGTTGATCCGTGGGACGAAATCATATTTTCTTCCTTGGGACCCAGTTCCGCTCCGACGTGTGAGGTCGGCGAGACATCTATAATTCCGGTGCTTGACTGTCATCTTCACATACTTATGCACTCCGGAGCAGGGGCCCAGTTGCCGAAGAACCATGGATTTCCGCTACCGCTACTCATAGCCGTATCCCGCAACGAATTGCTCTGTAAATTGATAAAAATTCAATCCAAAATAATTATTCATATGTGCGTGCGAATCAATAAACTTTAGATAAATATAGAACAAGTAGATCAAAAGGGAACCAACCTTTTGTAATTTATTTGCAGATGGCAATTACAAGAATACTGGCTATTATGTTGTCGATTTTGGTTTTTGGCACAACCGACGACTCGAGTTGGAAGAAAGGAGTTGTTTTCACCAACCAGGGAAACTTTCTCCTCACCACGAGCCGTTGGACCCTCATAGTAGATATAACCTTCGAGGAGTATGACACTCAATTATTAAGGATGCGAGAACACGTAGAAGGATTAAAACAACTAGCGCGTGAAGTACAAATGGCAACGATTAGAAATTCATACTGGAAATATACAGCTGCTGAAGTAGAAAATTTAAATCGAGTTTTGACAGAACTAGACGCCGAATACAGAGATTTGAAGTCTTTAGTGACTCTAGACCCTACATACAGAGGAAAACGAGCACTAATTGACGTGGGAGGAAAACTCCTAAAATTTTTGTTTGGAACAGCAACGTCTAGCGAGGTTGAAGATCTAAATGAACGGATTGCACGACTAGAAACTATTCAGAAAAGCATAGTACACATATTAGATGCTCAAGCTTCCATTTTAAACGAAACACTTATGGCGGTTAAGGACAACCGCCGACCCAGGCTTCCGCATTAAACGAAACGCTTATAGCGGTTAAGGACAACCGCCGACAAATTAAAATGCTATTGAAGCGAGAAGAAATATTGAGCAGAATCATGCAGTCACAAAGTTACTCGCTTTTTGTAAGCACAGCCTTGCGATATATGGAAAGCGCAGTTGCCGAATTTAGGTCACAGCTGACAAACTTACGCACTGCAATAGAAATTTTAGAACAGGGACGATTGAGTTCTTATTTTGTATCCAGACGAACATTATTAGCAGCTCTGACAGATATAAATAGCCATTTGCCGAGCGATATTTCGCTCGTTAAACCAGTTCAACTGGACAGTTTGTTTAAATACTATCAATGGATCACAGTCACCGCGACAGCATGCCTTAACACTCTTAGATTGTTCATAGATATCCCGTTGATGAATCCTGATCAGTTTTTCGATCTGTTTGAGATCGTGAGATTTCCCGTATTCTACGCAAGCGTTAATATGTTCGCTTACTACAGTACCGATTATAATTTTATCACCTTATCAAAAAATAGGCAATCATATATACTACCTAATACATACGAGGTGTTGAAATGTCGGTCCAGAACAGTATCTATCTGTGCCCCGGAGACACCGATATTGAGACATCCTTATCAGAGTTGTGAATATTCATTGTTTATGGGACATGATGCATTGGTTAATCATCTTTGTAATAGACAAATAATGCCAATGCATCCACCCATATTTCGTCGACTTGATAATTCGGGAACATGGCTATACGCCACAGACAAACCCTTAAGTCTGGTTATCGAATGTTCTTGAATACATGAAACTTCCGAACAATCAAAAATTATAAAACTAACCGGCACGAATATAATAAAACTAGGGAACTCTTGTAAAGGTTATCTACCTGAAATTGAGTTAACATCACATTTCCAGCAAAGGTCCACTTGGAAATTGACTGTTGGAAATCCTTTAGTCTTCCTTTGTTGGCCGACATCTTGAATTGAACAGAAGTTAACCTTATACAAATAAAAAAAAACACTTCCTCACAAATTGACCAACGGGGTCAATCACCGACAGATATATCTTTGAAGTTAGCCGAAATCTCCTTACATGATATTAAATTGCACATTGAGAGACTTAATCGATCGTTGTCACCTCAATATCAAAGCGAAACTAGACACTATCACAAAGAAATAGCGTTAGGGGTATTAGGACTTCTTCTCACAATGACCTTTGTTTTAGGTTGTTACTTCCGAAAGCGCATGAGCCGAATTTGCACTCGTCACACAAATATTCGGGGAACTAATCAGTCGACCCATTCGACCTCTTCGCCTGAAGCGATAGAGGCCACGTGCTCAACTTCTCCCTGCATTTCTAAGAATTTTAGCGAAACAATGGCCACAAAACTGCAACAGGAAAGGGGTGAGGAGACTTACTCACTTTCCCTCGGCACTAAAACAACTGTAAATAGACAGGAAGAACTTAGTGAGTCTCCTGATCTCCAAATCGCGCCGGAAAAGCCAATACACATTTAATTATTTGCTAATGCTTTAACTAGACACACAAATTAGTTATCTAGAGATATAAATTAATAATCTTTATGTACTTAGGAGTTCTCGAACCTCTGTTAGCTTCCTGAACTCCTCACTAACATTATATTATATATACATATACGCATATTTGTACTTATCTATCATATATTAAACAATTACATTAGTAGCAATATATATGCATCTTATACAATTTTATTTGCTTAAACGCCAATATGCGACTATATTCCTTTATTTCTAGTCTGGTGAACATGGAAGAAAATCAAGATTTAGATTTTTCAACAGTCCAGTTGCTCACTGCCGACGCCATGGTGAGAAGACTCTTGGCAAGATATGAGTGTCCGGTGTGCTACAGCACCTGCCGGTCGTCTATCCATACTTGCGAGGCGGGGCACAGTGTGTGCTTTAATTGCTTCTGCAGAGTCCGGAACATGTGCCCCACATGTAGGTGTTGTCTTGGCGGCCTTCGGCATACATTGTCGGAGTTTGTCGCCAAGATGATGCCTTATCAGTGTCTTAATGCCTCAGCGGGGTGCGAGTCGGTAGACCTCCTCCCCAAGATCACCGTCCATGAAAAGGAGTGCAAGTATCGTCCCTGTCCTTGCCCGTATCAGGTGAAAGCCTGTAAATGGGAGGGACAGATGGATAGTCTAATCGAACACCTGCGGCAGAAGCACCCGTCGGTGCTGAAATTACACGGCAGGAAAGGGCTGCTGATAGCCACATCTGCCCAGCTGCCGTCCTCTCTCACTTGGGTTGCCTTATTTAGGTGCTACGGGGATTATTTTATTATAAATATTCACCATAGCATTTGCGAATCCCAGCCCCAGTTGGACGTAATTGTCCAACTTGTAGGCTCTGAGGAGGACACCGGCTGTTACAAATTTACATCAGCCCTTAAAACGGCCTATAAAACGCTAACCAGCTAGGTCTCCATGGCAGGTGTCCAGCAGGTGGTTTCTCGTCTGCGAGAAAACAACATGGGTGCTTGCACCCAGGCAGACGAGCTGGCACAACTGCCAAGAAAGGAGACTCTCGAAATAGTTATTACTATCATTGAGGTAAAATCAATGCCTTAAAGGCTGTCAAAATCTGTCACAGGCATTCATACCAGAAACTCCAACACTCCGGACGAAAATGGGGTTGACACCGAAGAACAAGTAATGGATGGGTGGGACGGTTGGTCAGATGGTCCTATCGCACCGGCCTCCGACGGTTGGACAGAGCTGTCCCGTATGTCCACCACTACAGTGGATGCATCAGTTATTAGAGAGGCAGTCAAGGTTGGAAGGGCCTGCACGAATGACTTTAGCAACAACAAAAAAATGAAGACAGCTGTTTTGACGCCTATGGGGATGGCACACCCCTCCAATACCGAATTGCTACTCCTCTCTTTCAACAAAAGCTCCGGAGCATTACACCTCTCCCTCCCAACCACCATCGGGGATTCTTCCCTGCAAGAATCTACCGGCTGGGACAGCCCGGACGAAAGTGAAACACTTTGGAGACTTAGCATCCGAGAGTTCATGGCCACCCGGCAGGGACATTCTACTTCATCCGACAGCAATGATCAAGTGCGTCCTTTTGTCGGAGCTGGACGGGGTTACTCCCAGAATCGCCGACAACCATGAATACACAAAAACAAACACAAAAAAAAATTTTTTTTTTATTATATATATATATATATAGG
>AYEL01063266.1:0-25232 GCA_000484575.1 Olivierus martensii
TAATAAATGATATGAATTAATTTCATAAATTAGTTATCAAATATATATCAATATAAATAAAACAGAATATTGTATTTGTAGAAGCTCATTAAAAATTTAAAAATGAATTGAAATAAGAAAAGAAATCAAAATAGAATATTTTTTATCTTTGAATGATGCAAATAATTTTACAAGAGAAAAAAATTGTTCATCACTTTAACATTTCACCTAAAACATTTTACCAATCATCCTATCTTAACTTAGGATGATTAATTCATATTTGAAGGAAAGAAAGAAATTAGAAATGAAAAATTGGGAAAAATAAAAGATATTATTTTCATAGAGAAGAAGAGAAAATATTTTATATTGATAACAATTTTAATTTTAAATTTGAATATTTTCCTTTATTATAATTACATCTCTGCATATCATTTATTGCTAATTTAAAAATTATAGTTAAATATTATAAATAACTTTTTTAACCAATATGCAATTTTATTGATAAACATTTGTAACAATTAGAGTTTGGTTTTACTTACAAATACAGTATTTTTTTATATATAATAAGCTCTATCATTTTCACACCATGCTTCCAAAAAAATATTTATATTTTCATGCTTCCAAAAATTCTGATATATATAAATATATATATAACTGGACTTATTAATAACAATTTCTATGAGAAGGTTTAATGTAATATTTATTAACTATAATTGACTAAAATTACTTTTAACAATTTTAATTTAATATCTATCTTATCAAATCATTAATTCATGCAATCATCATTGGATCTACCCAAATATTCAAAATATTTAAAGCTATATTTTGGAATATTTATGAAAAAATTTCTTTAAAATATCTCATGCACAATTAGCAATGTCAAATTTTATTCAACTCTATAATGTATTATATTGATATTTAGTTGAGAGAGCCATAATTATAAAATCAAAACAATTTTAATGCACAAAACTTTTTATTTAAAAACTTATTATTTTAATTAGGATCCATTTTGAACATACTAGTATTTATTATTAAAAAATCACAATTTAAAATATACATGTTCAAAATATATGATAAAAGATTTTATTTAAAGATATGTACATTAAAAAATATTTTGATTTATATGACACTTTTCCTATATACTGTAGCAATTTTTTATAAATTTCAATAAATTAAATAGCTCATAAAATTAATATAAATAATTAATTATTTTTATTTGCAAATCTCAACACAAAAAATATTAAGATTTATAGAATTCATAATTTATTACAAATCAATGTTGATAATCATGATGGCAGATGGCAATAAACAAATATATTTTATGATTTAGTTTGAAATAGATATAATTATAGTATATTTGAAAAAATTATTTTAATGTTTAATGTATAGATTTTCATTCATTCATTCATTACTATAATATAATGGTTAACATATGTAAAAATTAAGCCAGAGAAACTAAAAAATTAATAATTTATTAAAGTTAATGAATTAAGACTATTGCCATCTATTAATTAATCATTCATTCATAATTTCTGACTAATAGCTCAGAAAAAAATAACTTGCCTTGCCAGGAATCAAACCTGGAATCTTCAAGTTAGCATCCTAATGTTTTGCCTAGATAATTGAGGCCTCAAAGCAAGTCTATAATATTACTATAAGTTTAATTATTTCAGTTTATTTGTTTAAAATTTGATTGAAAAATAATTTTTAGAATACTTTATTTTTTTTAATTTTTTAAATTCTCATTTTATATTTCTTTAAAAATGACAATCAAGAAACTGGAAGCTAGTCTTATTACAATTAAATCATGCTTTTTTAATTATTTATTTTTCATATTTTATATTTTTTTAATAATTTTTATTTCAAATTACAAAATATATTTATTATTATAATTACATTTTATTTATTCTATATATTATCGATTTTTTAAAACTTCATGTTTATAATATTCTGGATTATTTTTTTATATGTTCATACCTAAAAAATATATCTATCATCATCATGTATGTCTGTCCATTTGTCCATACGTATGTACCAGTTTGAATCCCATTGGACAGATTTTTCATAAAATTTTATATTTAGGTTCTTTCCAGAAATCTATGAATTTGGTTTTGATCCAAATCATATTATTATAATGATCCTTGGAGTAGAAATGCAATTCTTGGTATTCACACATATAGCTCTCAAAAAATGTAACATGTGTGAAATATACTGGGTATTATAAAAAATTATTCAAATGAAAGAAGTTTAGCAACCTTATTATAACATCCATATGACACCATAATGACAAAACAATAGATGATACTATATAATCATAACAATGATGATTTAATAATGACATGATAATAAATGACAAAAATATAAGTCCTATTATGTCATAGAATTTAATGGCTAATAACCATTATTATGGTTCATATGCATTTATTACTTATTTGACAAAGTTTTTATTTTACAATATATATAACAAATCATCATTGATTTTTTTACATCTTTTAATATATAACATTCTATCAACTATCATTCCTTCAGAAATTTAATATAATATATAAATGTTATCTATTAGAATAATGTAAATAAATAAAGCTTTAAATTCTAGAATTGTCAAATATTTCTATCATCTTATTCAAATGAAAAATTGTCAATTCCAAATAATATAAAAAAGATCTAATGTTTTATAAATCTTTGATACTAAGTAGCCAATTAATATTTAGCAACTCTACTCAGAACTTACATATCAATCACATAACTAAATTTTCTCAAAACATTTCCATCTATGAATAAAAAATAAATACACTAAAAGAATCCACATCTATACAATTTAGTACATAAAATAAGTTAAAATAATCAATTATGAAAAGTTTACCAAAAAAGTGCAGTTGATTAAAAAAAAATATTAATAATATTAGAATTCTCATCTCCAATATGTAATATGAATAATGAATTAAAATAATATAGTATTTATGTTTATATAAAAAGCCAAAATAAAGTAAAATAAATTCTAGGAATTTAGTTTTCATATCTATCTAGGCTAAGTAGCAGATTCATGGCAGGCCATCAATAATACATACTGAAAAAATATCAGATATTCATTAGCAACATTGATTAAATTATATGCTGAGAACTGAATATATAGAATATGCTGAGAAACATATAAATAACAATAATAAATAGCTTTTGGATCCTTTTCAATACATAACACTGACCAAATTTGACAATACAGATCTCCGATGATATAGAAAGGCACTTGATTTCAAAATAAAGTTTACCAGAAAGAATAGATTACAAATATTTTAAACATATATGTAATACCTAAATATCTAAATAACATAATATACTTCAATATACTGTGCAGCAATAGCAAGAGTTTGATACAATGGATTTAAAAATCAAAGAAAAATTCATCCTACATACAAATATGGAACTAGCACGGCAAAACATTGACTTCAAAGATGTATCAATAAAATACAATAAAATCTAGACCAATTAATTCAATATAAGCTTGAAAATAGAAACAAAATTGTTAAAACATGCTAGACCTGGGCTCCACTAAACCTGAAAACATCTTGAAACTAAAACTGAAAGTGACACAGTTTCTGGTTTGTATGCCATACTTCATCAGAAACACATCTGAAAATATAGTAGAAATAAATTTAACATTTCGGTTTTAGATGTAACTATGTGGCCAATCAGAATTTAGTATTGATTAATGTATGTAGATAACATGGCAGTGTGCAGACTAAGAAAAATTTTCGGTTTAAGACACTCAGGTTCTGTGCATTTAATGCTATGAATAATAAAAGCTCTTATTTTATTAATTTCTTTTGTATTTTAAATCAAATAATTTATACAAATCTTAAGAAAAGTAATGCTTTAAAATTTGGATGTTTTGCTTCCTAATTTACTCATTGTTGGTGTAGTAGTTTAGACAAAATGATGAAAACATGTTGTAACTGTAAGAGAAATTTAGATTTAGAAATACTTTTAAACATCCAAAAATACAGCTTTCTTTATAATAAGCAAGAAAAAAATACAAAAATGTATCATTAAAAAAGTTTATAGGCTGCAGTAGGCACAAAATTTGAATTTGATGGTAATTTTCCCTAGATTAACATCAGGTCATCCCAAAAGTAATGTCGTTTATATTGTGCTAGTGTCAAACATGTCTCAGCTTGTCTAAACATGAATTTTTAAAGCTTTAATAATGTTCGAAGAAGAATGTTATTAATTGAAATGGAGAATATTTTGATCAAATTAACAAGTGATTTATCTTTTATATCCTTTCAAACCTTAATGTTATAAATGACATTATTTTTGAGACAACCTGATATATAACAATACTATAGATCAGTTGTCTTATAGTTTAATGTAATCATACTGAAATACTTCTTACTTTAGTTATTAAATAAAAATAAACAATAAGCCAAATAAGTAAGATAAATCGTTTATTGAAAAACATTTTTGGCTATCCACATAGCCTGCCTCAGTTGAAAAATTTATCTTAATTATTTGGCTTATTGTTTACTTTTATTTAATGTGATCAGTTTTTAAAATAGAAAATGAGGCAGAATAAAAATGGAATGTATAGAAGGATAGATATAAGAGAGAAAAAAAATTTGAGAAAGTAATAGAAGTGATTGTGGACTAACTGATATTTATAGACCAGGATGGGACAAGTAACTAAAGATAAAATTAAATAGCCATCAGAGCATCTTTCATCCTGAATATGGATATGGACACTAGATAAAGTTCTGTTAAATTCTGTTGACTTGTTTATGTTTATGTGGAGCTAAAGCATAAATTGAAAGTAACCTCAAACATAGCTATGTTCATTTCAGTTTATGTTATCAGTTTCAGCTTTCAGGTGTAGTAGAGCCCAGGACTTAATAAACTCTTTGCAGGTATTACAACATATACAAAACAAGAGCAATAAAATATACATGCAATTGAAAATATCAATACTTTGAAAAAAACTTATTTTCTATTCAAAATGTTTACAATAGTATTAGAAATGCACGGAAATAAAAAAGCATACTTTATTTATAAATAGTGAAAAAGCATTCAGCTGAAATTTAAATAAGAATTAATAAATATACTTTCAGCAATGATACTCCAACAAAATAATTTTGAGGCATTATTGGTCATCTCTTTGGTCTCAGGAAGTGACTCATAATTCAAATGCATTCTGGTTTAATATAGAAGAATTAAGAATACACTAATTATCACAAATAAAAATATATGAACATAGGACCACAAGAAGTCTCTCAAATAATACACAGAAACCATAATTGGAAAATGCCAAAAATAGACAACATTCAAAATTATTGGTACAAAAAATTTACATATACTATATTGCATAACATCTTACAGAATTTATTAAACAGCACAAACACTGTATCTTATTCATAACATAATATAAATAAAATGCAAAAGTACAAACACTAAAAATCCTGCATAATCAGATCAATCACATTTATATACATTACACAAAATTTAGACTCACAAATAAATGTTTTAAATCCATTATAATAGACACTGATTGACAAACAATAAAATCTATATATTTTATAGACAATGCTATCCTTAATGCAAATAACTTACACTCAACATACAGAACTAAAATTATTAAGTATAAGATTTATGCATGGAAATAAAAAACAATGCATTAAGACAATTGTCACTTATGATTATTTTTATAAAATAGTCATAAGTGATAATTACAAGCTTGTTAATAGACAATTGTGCCAATTGTCTTAGTGACTACTGATTTATTCCTAGAATGTAACACCAAAGTCTACAAACACTAATTTTACTCAAAAAACAATATATTTAGAGATATAGAAAGCAACAATTTTAAACATAAATATGTTAGAAAATTTCTCAATATAAAATGGATATCACACAATTAATCCTTCTCATTATTACACAATAATTTTCCTTCTTCATTACTTAACTGATATTTAAACTTTGGCCAGTACAGTAATTTTGCCAAGGAATATTCTGTGGTAAGAATTTTTTCAAAATAATAATAATATTATGATCAGAGTTTTTGTTCAATTGATTTTATAATTCTCAAAAGTCAAACTGTAATCATTGTAATACAAAAAACAGTCCCATTTGATTTTTTTGATCCATGCATAAATTGACATTTCTTTATAAAAATTTTTTTCCAAAAATACTTAATCCAATAACTTGGTATATTATAAATTCAATTTTTAGAACTTAATTTCCAATATGAAAATTTAACAACTATTGAATGTAATTTCAAATAAATAAATTCAGATTTTGAATCTTATCATTAGCTTTCATTGTCTATTGTTTTGTCTTTACTCAAACTATGGAAAAAAATATCAGAATATATTCAAGTTCTTACTAATTAAACCTGAGAGCAGTTTAAATGTTAAAATTTATTACTGTTGCAATTATATTATAGTTATTAAATTCTGCTTAAACTGTGTATTGCTTTACAGTTGTATTAAAGAGTGTCTAGTTTGGTTAGTAAATCTAGAAATGCTTTCTAAAGTATTACTAGCAATACTTTAAAAAGCATTTACTAGATTTAATGATAATATTTACCTTTTATATATTATTAATAAATTAGATGTTTGGTATGAATTGTGATTGGAACAATGTTTAAATTTATTTCCATCCATTTCATCATGATAATTTTCGGAGTTAGTGCCAGATCGGAATAATATTGCGTTTTGTATAAACCCACCCTCACCACTGCATGTAACAAGATAAGACGTCGACCTTTTCCAAGAGGTAATTTTCGACCCTTATCAGATTTACTAACTTGTAACTGTAATATTTCCTATAGTAACATCTTGTCCTTCACTATTTATAGCAACACAAGAATATTTCCCAGCATCTGATGATGTAACTGCATCCATAATCAGTTCATAAACCCCTTTAATAGTTGAAATAATTTTGATTCTGTTATCTTGCTTTAATTCAGTTTCATTCTTATAACTGAAATATTTTAAAATTTTATTTAAATTAGTTTCCTATATTATTATTAAATAATAAAAAACACATTAAAATATTTAATAAAACAATACAAGGTAACTGTTGGTTCTGGAACACCATCCACAGTGATTGTAAATCTTGCATTAGTATTTTCAATTAGTTGTGAATTCATTAACTTTTCTTTAAAAACTGGAGCATATGGCAATTTTGAACCTCCTGGACTTGTTGGTCGATCTACTTCTTTTCCTAAAATTCAAAAAATTATATTTTATATTCTTGTGATTATAAAAAATTATATATTCACACAACTGTAGAATTTTCATAAATATACAACTGTAGAATTCTGTTATATCTGAATGACCATTTTTTAATGCTATAATCAGGATCTGGCACCAAGAGCCTTTTAAACTCACCATGACTCCATAGTGAGCTTAAAAGGCTCCTGGTGCAGATTCTGACTATAGCATTAAAAACTGGTCATTCAGATATATTCTAATAGAATTGTTCTAAAGAAGAACAATTTAATCTGTAAATAAGTAATATTAAAAGTTCAGAACAATGCTCAGAAATGATGAGAGGGAGATAATTATTAATAATAATAGAAAAAATATCTTTGTTAACTTGATAATTGCTAAACATTTAATTTCTACTGGTAGAAAAACCTCAAAAGGAAAAAGATTCAAACTACTATGGATGTAAACAGCTCATTATAGCAAATATTGGTAGTCCTTGACTTACAATGCCATTGACTTATGATCACTCTACTTAAAATAGTGGTGTAATCAATAAATTCTGTGACTGATCAATGCAATTCAAATGTGTATGAATTGTATATCAATTGTATGTATGTATGTATATATATATACTGTCTAAATTTGTTCTGCAAAGCCAACTTTAAACTCTTTCAATTATTGTCTAAATTTTTCTTAATTTTTGTAATTCTTATTATTATTATAATGATTATTTCTAAATATTTTAATTTTTAAATATTGTATAATGATGAATACACATGTAACTGAAATTTATTTTATTATGTCAATCACTTTAAATTTTTTTTATGCTAATTTGTCATTATTATACATATTACTTTGAACTGTTAAATTTAATAATCAAATTTTAAGTGTAAAACTAACGAATTTCAATTGGGAAAAATTTAACCTAAAATGTTAGAGAATAAAGAATGTTAAACTTTGACAAACACACCCATAAACATGCCTTGGAGAGAAGAAATAAAGATCTAATTGCTGACAGCTGTAATGTCTTAAGTCAAACAACATGGGAAAAATAATATTATAAACTTTCTTGTCAGAAGGGTCCACCTGCCAATCCCAGTGAAGAAAGGAGGTATTGCCTGACCAAATAAGGTCACAAGCGAATTCGAACCTCTCTCTCCACTGATGTGATTGGGTGGACCAAGAAGACAATCCCAGGGAGAAACAACCGGACGACAGTCTCCAACTAGCACTTTCTCTCTCGCCTTAGCTGTGTTCACTTGTCTGCATCTATCGCTTAAGCTTTTGAATGAATTGAATTAAAGAGAAAAGAGTTTGAAAGAAGAAGAAGAAAATAGATAAAAAGTCTCTCTCTCAAGGTATGTTTGTGGGTCAGGCTTAGAATCCCTCTTTTTCTTTTTATATAGAAGTTTTTTGATTAAGTTAGGAATTTGCTAGTTTGCTAGGGCAGCTTTGCTTTCTCTCTTTTATATATATATTGCTGTTCTTATCTAATGAAAAGCAATTTTGTTGTTTAAATGTTCAATTTTCCAATATTCAATTTTTAAATATGCAATTTAAGTTTAATAAATTTTTTAATTATTGTTAATTTTTATGATAAAAAGTGTGTCTTTATTCCAATGAATTTCTAATCCTTTGGACTCTGAGCCCACTTATCCACACGCCTAAATTTAAGTTCTTTTCGGCCAAAAATATCCAATAATTCGCGTTTGGTGTGAGCGTGATCAATCGTCACACCTGGTGTCAGGAAAAATTTTATTTTAATTTATAATTTAAATAGACCCCAGCCAACAAGTATGTAAACATGTAAAATAAAAACTGTTTTATAATTTATTACATTACACATGTATTTATTCAAATGATTATTTATATACTGTACTTTTTTTTTTGCATTTTTATGCCCCTTTCCACTCAGGGAAATTACTAATGGGTGGTATACTGTACATTTGTACAGTACTATAAGTTTTTAATAGATTTTAGCATAAAATCATATAAAAATCAAAGCCAAAACTAAAGTAAATGAAAAAAACCAAAAAACAAAGTTTTGTCACATTTGACTAACAAGGGGAAGTTCAGACATTCGAGTCACCGATTTTTTTGAAATTTTGCACACCTGTAGTAGTCCCCTAGGACAATATAATGTGTGAGTAATAAAGTGCACTACTCCAGGATTATCGAGAAAATCGCACGAGAAGTTTCGTATTGAGTTCATATAATCTAAAATTTAATTATATTTCGAATGTGTCAGTAGCGCAGTGGTTGGAGATTTGCTTTTTTAATTGCGTGATCGCTGGTTCAATTCTTAGCTTTGATAATTTTTTTTATTTTTATTTATTTATTTTATTATTATTATTTTTCTCTTACATTGTTTTATATAAATTCAGTTATTTATATTTTTTTATTTGTTTTAAATATTTTATATATGTTTATATCAACGATGGTTTCTATATATTTTTTGTCAATAGATGACGCCACTTTCTATTCTATAAGAATATTAACTTGTAATAATTAACTATTAATGTTAATTTATAATTATTGATAATAGCATATTTATTGGAAAATATTCCTCAATTTTGATATTTTTCCCATCTTTCTTTAATAATTTACGAGAACCTCTTCTATGGAGAGTGCACAGACTCCAAGTGGGATGATTTTTAGGTAGATTCACTAATTTTATTTTTGTTTCTAATTAAATGAAATCATACATCTTCGGCTTCTTAACTGGCCTATATCGTTCGTTAATTGTGAATCGACTTCAACCTCGTGGAACTGATTTTGATAAACATTGTTTGGTTTTTATTACATTCAATAATTGTTAACGACTTTATCGACGAAAGTCATTCGGAATAGTTTTTATTTGTTAGAAATGCCGAGAGAAGTAATTTTCAAATGCACCGCACTCATTTTGCAGTCAGAAAGTTAGTATTTTTACAGAATAGAATGTGGCGCCATCTATTGACAAAAAATTTATAGAAACCATCGTTGATATAAACATATATAAAATATTTAAAACAAATAAAAAAATATAAATAACTGAATTTATATAAAACAATGTAAGAGAAAAATAATAATAATAAAATAAATAAATAAAAATAAAAAAAATTATCAAAGCTAAGAATTGAACCAGCGATCACGCAATTAAAAAAGCAAATCTCCAACCACTGCGCTACTGACACATTCGAAATATAATTAAATTTTAGATTATATGAACTCAATACGAAACTTCTCGTGCGATTTTCTCGACAATCCTGGAGTAGTGCACTTTATTACTCACACATTATATTGTCCTAGGGGACTACTACAGGTGTGCAAAATTTCAAAAAAATCGGTGACTCGAATGTCTGAACCTCCCCTTGTAAGAGGAAAACTATCTAATAAACAATGATCAATACCTTACAAATCTTTATCCTGAATAAGTGAAAGAAATTTTTAAATCACTCTGTATTTACTAACTGCAGAATTTATCATATTTTCATATATAAATTGCAAATTTGTACAATTTTTCTAACTTAAAATTCTATTATAAAATATAATTTTTAAAATCATATTTTATAATAGGAATAATATATCAAAATTTCCAAATGATTCAGCAGAAAATGCTTTGTAAATTTATATTATGCCTAATATGCTACTAGAATGTTATAAAATGATGAAATTTCAGCCTTCTATTAAAATTTCCATTTTTGATAATCATTTAATTTAGGTGCTTGAATAAAAATCTACCTTTATTTTTCATTTTTGAATTTTTTGAAAAAATATCAATTTAATTAGGACTAATATTGTATTTTCAATTGAATTCAGCATTGAAGTCAGAAGAGATATTGACTAGTTAATACTCTGAGACATTTTGACAAAATTGAGATAAAGAGGATAAAACCAGAATAAGAAAAATAAAAAAATCTTATATTGCTAATATTTGATAGTAGTGAAAAAAAATTCTAAACATGAATGCAAGACTGCTTTGTTAAAATTTCTGAATTTTTTAAAAAGAATGAACTAGATTCTAATGTGTGCAAAATATTAGTGAATTTGTTATTCAATTTTTTTGCAAAATAAATATGTTAAAATACATACCTGAAATTACACATAGTGTTGCACTTGAAGAGTTAGTTCCATGTGCATTTGTAACAACCACTGTATAAAGTCCTGCATCTTCACCAACTACATTTTTAATGCACAAACAATGTTTGATGTCATCACTTGTTATTACAAAATGATCAGAAGTTGTTACAGGCATATTGTCTTTTAACCACATAACAGAAGTAGGACTAGTAGTTGCCACTTGACATTCAAATGTTGCTGATTCAGTTACTAAAATATTTATGATGATGTCAAAAATACTGCACAAATATTTTTCAAATCATGTAATTTTTAAAATACATAAGAAAAGAAAGTTCTGTAATGGTAGTAGCATTTAAATCATAGATACAAGAAATATTTTCAATTCTAAAGAAGTCATCTTCAGTTTATCTTTTTTAAACAAAGAAATAAGTAAAAAATTCTTTGTTCAAAAATGTAAACTGAATAGCATTCTGTAAGCTGAAATGCTTCTTTTATTTAAGATTTAAAAAACTTTTATTGCCACCAGTAACAAAATAAATATTTTGGCATTTCTATTATTTGCTCTTAATGAGTTTATTTTATTTTTTTTAAGAATTAGTATCAATTAAACTAAATAAATTATTAAAATGAAAATTATGAAGGAAAATAAAAGTTCTTATATTTTCTAAATTAAATGAAAAAAATAGGAAATAAATTATGAATATATCAAATATGAATAAAACTTACATGTGCATGTGATTCCATGCAGTGGTTTTGTAAAAAGAGGTTTTGCTGATGTTCCATCTGTTTCTGAAGCTGTGATACAAAGAGATGGTTCATCTTCAAGAGCAGATTGGAAATCTATAGATCAAAACAAATAATATCCAAAGCAATTCTACTTTGCAGTTTTCTAGTAAGCCAGAGAATTGTAAGTATTATTAATATAAACAATTTCTGTCTTAAAAATAAATCAAATATACTTTACTAAGGTTATAGACATTGAGACACTATAAAAAATACAAAAACAGTTCAGTACTAGGCAGAAAAACATTTTAATTCATATAAATAAACCCATTTCAGAATTTATAAGGTGATGTAGACCAGTTGACAATGGTCAAAAACATCTCTTTATATATATTAAAGTATTTTTCTGCCAAATAATGAACTGTTTTTGTCTTCAAATATATTTGACAACTAAAATAATATAGTGAAAAACAACATTTTTTAGTTGTATTTTAAAAATATATATATTTATAATAATACTATATTTTGATAATTCATTAAGATAACAAAACTATATTATTAAAATGCTTTTTAAATATAAATGTTATGAACATTTTAATAAGTATTATTAAAAGAACATTAAGCATAAGTTTTAAAAGATTAGATTATTATTAGATATAAGTTTTAAGTATTGGAAAGTGTTTAACATAAATTAAACACTTTCTAGTATTTAAAACAACTATGCATAATTAGTACAAATAAAATCTTTTCTTAACTTCACTTTTGAAATGAAGAAATATTAAAAATTTCAAAAGGATTATATAAATCAAGTTAAGAATTTTTGTATAGTAAATGTTTTCCATTATTTTTAGAATACTTCTAGCATCTTTATCTGGCATTACTATTGTATTTTATTTCAAATTGGGTATTTAAACATTTAAAAATGATAAGCACCAAATTTCAAGTAGAAAAAAACAGTTTATTATGGCTTTGTGAAGTACTTTCAACTTAAAGAAGTCATCTTCAACACTTACAAATCAAAAGAACAGAATACAGAATATTTTAGAACAAGAAGCATAGAATACATTACAAATTTAAATATATAAAAATTATAACTTGTTTAGTATTAATGTTTGTATTTAATATTTGTATAAGTTTAATAATTGTAAGTAATTCTTTCTTTTTTTACAAATATTTAAATTTGTAATATATTCTAAGCTTCTTATTCCAAAATGTTCTGAATTCTGTTCTTTTGATTTGTAAGTGTTGAAGATAACTTCTTTAAATCGAAAATTCTTCACAAAGCTGTAATAAACTGTTTTTTCCACTTGAAATTTGGTGCTTATCATTTTTATATGTTTATCACATAAGTGAAAACTTATAATTATATAATGATTTGGGTATTTTAAATTTTCAATTTGCAAATAAGATATTATAATAGTGATATTAAATAATACAATATGGAATATAAATGATATTCTACTACATTGAATTAAAAGATATATTATGATATTTATTATATGGTATATTCTTATAATAAAATATATAAATACGAAATATAATACCAATACATTATAATATATTAATCATCAAAAGATTACTCAAACAAATACAAATATTAATAACTAAGGCCCTTTATCAGTCAAACACTTTATGAATGTCTGATTGGTAAAGAATTTAGTTATTAATAACAAGAGTATTTCAAATTATTAAAATATTAATACTATATTTCTATTTTCTTTTATTCAAATCCACATAAAATTCTAAACGGGAGAAATTTATTTTGTGCATATTTACAAAAGATAAGTTTGAGATTTTTTATTTCATTTAATTTTAGATAATATTATGTCATGATGACATCATTGGTGTGCTTATGTGATACCAATTATTTGTTACATAATGATGACATCATAGGTCTTGTGAAGACATCTCAAATTCAAACAAACTCCATATAATTTATTAATTATAGCATTCGGAACCTATTGGCTTTTGTGTCCAATTTTAATGTGGATTTAGCTAAAATATTAAGCTATGATAACATTAACATTGTGGTGACATGATGGCATCAATGAATCAAAATTATCCTTTGACGTAACTATTGTTACATCATGATGATGCCACATCCAATGATAGTCTAATACAATTAAATTTAGTCAATTAACATAGACTACACATAGGGCCAACTATTGACTACTGTTAAATTCTATAAAGTTTTGAACTGTTAATAGTTGTTTAATGATGATTGCTCTAAAAAATCATTAAATAGGTCAATTATTTATGCTAACAAAATGCAGAGAATCAAGCCAAGTTTAGTGACTGTAGCTTCTATCATTTAAAAGATTACTCAATACAAACATACATATAAACAAATAACAACTGAAAATATATATAAGATTAATTAATAAAACGTTGAATCCTAAAGTTGGTAAATATATAAGTACAAAAATAAAACATATTAAAATTATACTTCTGATTGAATTTTTTCTTGTTTCGGATTGGCATGATTAGAAAATAAGCCTTTGTTAAGAATAATAAACGAAACTATAGCACTTGTCAGCAGTCCAAAAAGTCTTTATTCACTAAAAACCTTAACTTAGAGGAATGCTTTCGGATATTTTAAAGCCATCATCAACTCATACATTATTCTTATTTTCTAATAACAGATACATTAACGAACAACTCACACATTATTCTTATTAGAAAATAAGAATAATGTGTGAGTTGATGATGGCTTTAAAATAGCCAAAAGCATTCCACTAAGTTAAGTTTTTTAATAAATAAAGACTTTTTGGACTGCTCACAAGTGCTATAGTTTCGTTTATTATTATATTACCTCAAAGAGCAGCTTATTTTTATTTTTTATTTTATGTTTTGGCCTATGTTAAGAATATGTTTCTAGAAATGATAATCTATATTGAAATGAAATAAATGAAATTAGTTTTCCCTATTTTTCAGAAAATTTTGCTTTTCATGTTATAAAAAGAAAACATATTTTTAATTAATATTTTTTGGTTGAAGTTTTGTATTTGTTAATTCAATTTAAAAACTTTCCTCAAATACAGATAAACATGTTATGGAAAAAAAAAGAATTTATTAAAATTATTTTCAATTATTTTATAATTCATCATTTTAAGATTCTTATTATAACTGTTATTAAAGAATGCAGAATGTATACTCAATTTGAAAAAAAATTACATTTTATAACATCAAAATTATTTTAATAATTCTTTAAATTAATTACATTAATTATAAATTTCATATATTAAAATAATATTAATTATACATTTTATACAATTTGACTTTATACAGTCTTTAAGGTTCAATCCTGGAGTTTAACTCCAGGATTTAGATCGGAAGAGCGGTTCAGCAGGAATGCCGAGACCGATATCGTATGCCGTCTATCATTTTAAATGATTAAGAAATTTTATCAGGTCAATTATGCATTATTTTCTTTAATATTTTTTATTGATACTAATATAAGGCATTTGATCATAACTTTTGATAATAGAATATAATATGTAAGAACATGTAAACAATACAAAAGAAAAAAAATCAGATATGATAAGATAGGGATAATAATACTATTTATTATCTGAATTGATATAATATTTGTAATATTAAGACAGAAATTGTTGTAAATTTTAAGAAATTTAATTTGATTAGAAATGCTTTACAATAAATGACCTTGAATTGATTCCAATAATTTGAATACAAGTTAAGATGACTATAATATACATTAGTTGAATTTTGACATCTATTTGTGTGTTGTTAAAAAATGTAATAAAGCATATTTGCTACTGATATTTATTTATTTAATGATAATGTCACTAATAACTATCTTTTAATCATCAAAAATTTAGTATATTTTAATAAATAAAATAAGAAAGTCACTTTTAAATTAGAATAAACAATAGCACCCAACCATCTTTGGATAATATATCCATCTTCAGTAAGTCTCTTACAACATTTGAAACTAACACAATAAATAGATCATAACTAAGCTATCTGGAAAAAGAAGTCACAGCCATTGCATCATTATTTAAAAAAATCTATAGATATAAATATACAGGTTGTAAGCATAAATGTCAAGCAAAAATTTACAGGGTTTATACAACATTTTGATTAAAAAGTAATAACCAGATAAACTGAAGTTATATTAATATTACCCAATGAAAGATTAAATAAAGAATTAAAGAGCATAAAGCAGACATTAAACATAACAAGTAGAATACAAAGTTACCAGAAATGCACAATTGTAATGATGGCATTGATTGAGAAAATATAGAGTATTTGTAAAGAATACAGAAAAATATAATACCATCATTGAAAAATAGTCCATTTACAATGAACAATTATGAGGTAACTACCATATATATGATTAGGATTTGACCAGTTTGCTAATGGCCTAGAAATTACCCCTTGATAGAAACAACAAGAATATTTGACTATAAATTAATTTCCAATCTATAGTGTTTTAAAATTAAAAAAAATAATAATTATATATTTAAATCTGCAGATTTTTATTTAAAATTATATTTAGGTGATGACTACATTTCATTTTATCTGATTTTTAGATGGCTCAGTTATGGCATATTCATTGTTTTAGTTTCAAATGTTTTAAGAAGTTCACTGAGAATAGATGTATTGCTATTATCATTTTTAAAAATAAATTTCATAAATTTAAATAATAGCTGTCATTTGTAATATATGAAATCAGCCATAACTTTATTTTTTTCAAGAAAAAACATAAAATAATAATTTAATATATAAAATTTAATATACTTTATAAATAATCTAGGATTTAAATTAACACACAGCAACTTATTTATCATCAGTAAGCTGTAGACTCAATAGTTTACTAACAATGAATTAATACCAAAAAGTACTTTATAATAAAAATCTTTTTGATGTGATAAATAAGTTTATGTGTTAATTTAGTTTTCCAAACCAGGACTTTATTTATTATAGATTTAAATTTAGCATTTTTAAAAACATTTAGGTCATTAATACAACTAAAAATAAGTTGAAAATAAATATTAAAGTAGAATACAGGTATCCCTCGCTATATGCGATCTCACTTTCGCGTTTTGCTATAAACACGATTTTAAAAAATATATTAACTTTTTTAATTAAAAAAAATTTTTGTTTAAAAATTGTCTCATCTGGATGAACTGCTAGAGTACCATTCATCAGAACTCAACTAATGAAGAGCTTCTGAAAATGGAAAACAACATGAATGATGAAAGTCAGGAGCCCTTTGTTGCTGAGCCCATCAAACAACTTTCAACAAAATAAATGACTGAATTTTTTAAACATATTGACAGTGCCATCAGAATAATTGAAGAAAATGATCCTAATGAGACTAGAAGTGCCAAAGTTGCAAAAGAAATTCAGAATTCTTTGACTTGCTACAAAGAACTTTATAGTGAGAGGAAGAATGTTGGCTGTCAGCTGTCTCAACTGTTTCATTAAAATGTTCAAAATTATCATCATATCCTCCCAGAGACTTCAAGAGAGTAAGAGAGAGATGATCCAGACTCATCAGAACCAGTCCATTCAACATTGAATTGGAGACTGTCAGAATTATGTAGTGTTTAGTTATTTATGAGTTGTATTAATTAAATTCATTCATACAACAATTTCTTCATTAAAATTTGTGTTTTGTTTATAAGTTTAAGTAATTCATTCATTCAAATTTGATCTTTTGTTCATAGGTGTAAAGCTTTCATTTTTTATCCTTCTGAAGAAACCCCTATCCCAATCTCACCCATGCTAAATTCAACTCACTTTACGTGATTATTTCATAGAATCAATTAATCATGTAAAGCAAGGAACACCTATATATGATTTTTTTTATATAATGTTTAAATAGGAATTAGATCTTCACATATATATAACTATTCACAATAATATTAATAAAAATATTAATATTAATATATAATATAGCACAAAACAGAAAAATTTTAATTTGTTCAAATATATTAAATTTTAAATTTCTTTCAAAAGTGAAATGATAATGATACGAATATAGTTAAATTTTAAATTTTCTACATTTTCTTTTATTTGTACAATACTCTTAAAAATAAGTGTTTAATATAATTTTATAGTTTCATATATAGTTTTAATCAATAATCCAATATTCAAAAGTGAAATCTTTATCATTTCAATATAATCAATTTATAGGTCATTTAATGTATTTAAAGAAAGCTAAACTAAGCATGTTAGAAAAAATATTCAATTAATTTTAATAATTAATAATTTTTTATTTATTATTAATTCATGAGAATATAGCAGCTTTTTATTTTACTTATAACTTAAAGATATCTGTAGCTTCAATTAATTCTATTAAAAAATTCCCAATTAATATTTATTTATTTAGTTATATGATTATATATTTTTACAATTATCAAAATAAATCAAAAATTTTTATTTAACTTATAAGTATCCTGTTTCAAAATTATCATAAACCTTACCATTTTAAGTCTTGTTCTGCAAGATTTATTTAATACTAACTATTGGGATATGAGATATAGAAATATACTATATACATATCTTTCCATACTGTGAGTATGGAAAGATCCTATTTAAAATTCACTTTATTATATAAACAAATCACTATTTTATAATAGTAAGTCATTGAGTAGTAATTCTTCAAATTCTTTTTAATTTAAAGACATTCTTTTTTATTTATTTTCCTTAATATTTCTAATAGAAAAGTCAATAATTTGATTGACTTTTCTATTAAAAAAAATAAGTATTTTGTATAATGAAAAACAATTTAAAATATTAAATTGTTATCCATTAAATATATAACTAAAAACATGGTATGCCCTAATTTTGTTTAGGCAATTAGAAAATTCTGAATATGAACAAAAATATATGGTAATAAAATGATTAAATTTCTTTTTAGTGCCTATCCCAAAAACAAATTTTTGAACTGATTATCATACTTAAAGAATCTTGATATTAGCTTCAATAAATCCAAACTCCTTAATCAATTTTAAAGTTAGTATGGTCCTCTTCTTAGGCTCAAGCTCAGGTTCTTTAGCATCTTCAAGAATGCATTCTTCTAAAGTTCAATATGATCATCAAATATGAGCTTCTGATTGTAGGAGTTCAATAATTTGAAAATATCTTCAACATTGACTTCAAAATCAAATTTTTGCCATAATACACGTGCTTTCTTTAATGCCTGGGCAACAAAATCAATATCTGAAATAATTTCAGAACCTAAATTTCTATGAATAAGAAAGGGCAAATTTCTTTTAGATGCTCTTCATTGTTTTCTCAGCAACATTTACCCATAGATATCCCATAATTCTTATTATATTTAAGATAGTGAATACTTATAAAAAGTTCTCCAATATCACATCATCTTCATGACTACATTCAAAATCTGAAAGCGAAATCAAGTTTAATTAATCTTAAATTTCGCAACTGCTCTTTGATCCCCAGATTGATTTAAGTAGGTGGTATTTGGAGAAAAGAACCTATGTACATACGAGTTAGAAACTTAGATATAATTTAAGAATGTTATAAAAACAACTTAGAGAGCATCCATACTATGTCACACTGTTAAGGGGAGGATGTAGTAAATATGTAACAATAAATCATGAGTAAATGCTTATTCACATTAGTAAAATTGTTATAATCAAATTGTTGGACATAAGCAACTTGTAAAGATTTTGCTAATGTGAACATCTCATTTTACTTGAATTCAATTAAAAAGGAAAGATGTTTTCAAGTTTCAAAATTTTTATTTTCCTTGAAATCCAACTTGAATAAGATAAAACTGCTACTTGGTTTCAATACTTTCAAATTGATTTGAGCTGATGCTGGTGAAGCTATAGGCAAGGTTAGCTGAGTGGAAATAGTATAAATACAAAAATATTTTGATTCACAAAATTCTGAAATAAATATAAAATAGAGTTTGTTCCATTAGTCTAATAATTATTTATTAAACAATATTTTAATTATTAAACCAATGTAAAAATTCTATTCTCCTATATTATAGATTAAAAAAAATGAATATTAAAGAGTTTTTCTAATATGGATCTACCTTTAGAATATTATTATTATTTTTGATTGATCAAAAACCTGTAATTGTAAAAGAAAGTGCTTTACATTAAAATAATTATAGATAGAATTATGTTATTGCAATTTAAAAGTGATAGTTTTTTCTGATAATTTTTTGGTCTAAATTGACCTTAAAAGTTACTTCATTACTGACAGTTCTAGAATTATTGAATGGCCAGTATGTGTTTGTTAAGGGCACAATAAGCAGAGAGAACACTGTAGACAAAAACAGAAGTGTGGTTAAAGTGACTTCTGAGCAGATTATTTCAGCTGATGACATTTTGATTTGGTCTACTTGCTTCAATGACTTGGCCAAATATGAACAGAAGATCTGATTGAAATTACTTTTCTTCAAGCAATTTGATTACAAGTAACTAATGTGAGCAAGACTTAAGTGAGAGAAGTCATGCAAATTATGATGCCATACTATTAAAGTATTACAGCAAATATAAAAATTATTTAACATTTCTATGATCAAGAAAATTTTTTTATAAAATATAAAATGTTTATACTTAATTATTCAAAAAATAAAGACTGTAATGTAATATATTTGGAGATACATTTTTTTAAGTATAAGACATATATTCTAAAGCATTTATATTCAGTTGTGTTTTTTTGATTTATTTAGAAGTTAAAGAACATATGTAATAAAGTACTGGTCTAAAGTAATTCCTATTTTCTACTCTTTTATATAAATTTTTTTATTTTTATTTTTACATAAAATCAAAGAAAAATGTTTAAGCAGGACACGATGGGGCATATAAATTTGTGATGTCATTTAGAGAACAAGTTTGGTATAACAAAAAATGATGAAGAGGAAAAAGGAGTCAAAAGTGTTTAAAATAATATGACATAATTTATGGATGCTCCCATAGGGATGAATTTATATGCTTGAAATAAAAACTTGGCTTGAGACAAACAATGTAAAACAAATTGTTGTAAATCAGGGATGGCTATTTATTAGAGCAAACTAGAAAAATCAAATTTTAGTTCAAGAGATCAAATATAAATTATCTCTAGATAAAATAAACGTCACTTTCAATTGCAGATAACTAGATAAAATCAAATAGATTATGTAATAAGAATAGTATATAGAATAAAAATATATGTATTTTATTTTCTTTATATGTAGCTATAATGTTATATGAAATTATTTTTGTATTGAATTAAAGTTTATCTTCAATAGTTTTTATCTATTTATTACAAGTATTAAGATTTATTTAAAATAATTATAAATGATACAGAAATCAATAAAATTTTTTATTATTATTAAATTTGATAATATTTTTAGATTAATTTCTAACCAATAATATACAGATAAAATATGATTTTAAGCATTACATTATATAGCATTAATATGATATTGCAAAGCATTATACAATTAGAACTCTTATGAATAGTTAAATATATTTTTCCTGTATAATAGCAGATTAAAATAAATTCTTTTATACAAAAATATTAACAACAAAATTATTAAAATATTTATTAATAATAAACTTATCAGATTTTTGACAGTCATTATAATTAGCAATTATATAATATTAAACCACAAAATAATATCATATAACTTTTGAAGTCTTTTGATATGCAATATTAGCTTACCTTCTAAAGAAGTTAATGAACCAGATCTTAAACTTTCAGTAATTGCTGTATTCATTTCCTCATAAGCTTCAAAATCTTCCAATATTTCAACTTTTGCATCTGTTTCAGATTGTTGCATTTTATCATCATCAATATCCATTGATTTTAATTTACTTTCTTCAGTTAATTTTGCTTTTTTGATTTCAGGTTCAATAGCTTCTTCTTGAATTAACTGAAATTCATCTTCACTAAGATCATCAACAACTAAAAATAATTGAACAAAAAAGGCAATTATGAAGAGTTGTATTACAATTTAAATTTATGAATCAGGTATTTATATATAATAAAAAATTGATGCATTTAATATTTTAAAAACAAGATATGTTATTCTGAATAATATATTATTAAATTTAATATAAAATAGCAATAATTTATTTATAAATTAAAACATTTATGTAATTTTTGAATTAAGTAAAATATCATGAAATTGCATTTTGATAACATAAACAATGTAAAATATAAGCTAAATAAATTAATATTAAATTATTAATGTAAAACCTCAGAAAAATAATTCCTATGGAATGAATGAGGCTGACATATAATAATTAGAGGAAGCAACTGGAAGCTAATCACTGGTGAGTATATACATTATATTAATATATTATTGTTTTTACTTTAATGTATTTATATATTTTAATAAAACTTTCTTACTTAAATGTAATTTTATTTTATTTATATAATTTATTTTTTAAATTATATTATATTGAATATTCCATGTCCTGTATTCTATTTATGCAACTATATATGGCAAAAGCTGAAAGCACTTTTGCTCAATGTAGATGATAATTTTTTTATTCTAATGAAAGTTGAACAATTTTTTTTTGTAAAGAAAAAGGAACTTTATTCGGTGTTTGTAATTTGAATTATATAATAAATATTAATTTTAATAAATATATTAGAAGTAGACTTAAGAAGTGATGCAAAGAAGTAACAGCATATAAATAATAATAATAGTTAAATGCAAAGCTATTGACAATTATATTCTAAGGAAAAACTTGTGAATATGTTGGACACTTAATTTACTTTTGTAAGGAAATAATGATCTTTAATTTGTTATGAAAAGCAATAAGTCTAAGATAGATAATAATAAAAGAATAGAAATCTACCAGAAACATATATAGCAATATTTCCCAATCTAGGCAGAAGATTCTTTTCTGTCTAGTACTATATTGCTTTTTTTTATTTCTTTTATAAATGGTAGAATATCTACAACCATAGTAATTTCCAATCTCTTTTTTATTTTGTAAATCTTATTCCAAAACATATCTATACTACCACTCTCCAAATATGAATTTTTATTGTTATTAAAACATAATATAATTATGATTAATTAATTAGTTTTAATTAATTTATTAATTAGGTATCAAAAATTAGATAGATTTGATATCTAATTATTTACTAGATTTGATTAGATTTTTATGCACACTAAATATCATCATTCCAGATGTAACATTTTTCTAGAAAATTATGATTATTAATAAATTTTAATAATTAATTAATATATAACATCAAAGACATTGACATTGAGATATTGATGATATATATGCAACAATTCATAAAAAAATTGTTTTAAACATATAAATATGCTTTCATATAAGAAAATTAGTAGTTTGCTTGTTAGAAATACTAAAATACAAATGTCAAAAGAAAAAATATGTTGTTGTAGACTTTTCCACAAACATTCCAATAAAACTCTCATGAATTCTCAGAGGTTTACAAGCCATTGATTGGAAATACTACCATAGAAGTTTTAAATAGATTCATTAAAGAGACATAGGATTGATTAGCAGGAGAAATCTGAAATTAGATTGTTAGAATGCCAGAAAACTTTAGAATCTATATATGGACTATAAAGAAACACAAGGATTGATTATCAAAATGAAAAAATGATTAAATAAACCATAATATCTGAAGTAGGAATTATGCAAAACTGAAAATTCCTATATTAAATAATCTATTATGAACATTGTTGAACCAGATACTTTATACAGTCGACTCTCTGTAACTCGAAGTTGAAGGGACCACGAAAAAAATTCGAGTTAGGGACAATCGTTAAACTTACTGTATAATCAAATCTCTGTTTAGACTGTCGCAACAAAAAACGTGTTAAACAATTTAATTGCAATACAATTTGTTTACAATACAGTACAATAAGATTTATAATAAGGTAAAATCTAAAATTAATAATCTAGTTGATCAACTGAAAAAAATTCGTTATTTTTCCCCGCCGGTGAAGCTGTGACGATCCACACTCGATGACACTGAACACTACACATTTATCCATTTTTTAAGCAGAATGATAATTAAGCTTACTCTATGTTTAAAAATTATGATAATTTTTGGTTATTATTATGTACATAAATGTGATAAATGCTTTACTTTGACTTGGCAACCTTGAACAAAGGTATCGATAGACAACAACGAGGTTGAAAAATTCGAGTTAGGGAGATGTTACGTCAAATCATTTCGAGTTATAGAGGTAAATAATGCATTGGTGATATGTGTTTCCTGCCTGGGACAAGCAAGTACTTCGAGTTAAGGAAGATTTCGAGTTATAGAGAGTCGACTGTACTATAAGACAATATTTTCAATTGCTTACAAATACACTATGAGCACTTGATCTGGATATCTTATTAGTGTAATATTGTTGAATAACTAATTTTTAGGATTTCATAGAGTATATTCTTTAATAATTTATTAATGATTCCATTATTAAAGAGTAATAAGATTTTAAAAAACTTTAGAATGCTGGAATTAACAAAGGGAATTTAAAAAAAAAATATATATAACTTTTATAAGCACATATCCCTTTAGCAACTGTGGAATTTTTTACTTCCCTATTTATTAAGAGGATATGTGCTTTTTTAATTAAATAATAAAAGCCATATATTATCTTTAACTCTGTTTTTAGATCTTATGACATTTCTCTAGCAATAATAAACAGTTAAATTGTTTTATTATTACTGATTCAGTTAATCCAATTATGAGACCAAATTTAAAACATTCCCCCCAAAAAAAATATATATATATAACAATGTATAATTTTACAAAATCATTTAACCCTCTCAAATAAACAAACATCAAAAAAAATATATATACCGGGTGGTTTTCTTGAAACCGAACACTCTGATTTTTGGCATGGAGCCAATTCTGATGCATTTATCATGTCAGGAATCGCTTGCTACGAAAATTTATTTTATATTTTTAATTCTAACGGCCATGCGTTTGAACGTATTGGCCGTTTTCAACGGATTCAAATCGGTGAAGGTTTTCAGCGGTTACGCCCGTGCGAAGAGTCGGACGACCCTAAGACCGGGAGATGGTCACAAGCGGTCGACGGATCAGCGGTTAAGAGGATAAGTTCCGTTCCGTCGATTACCGGTGCACTCAAGGGTATTTATTCTTTAAGTTCTTTTAGTTTCTTAACTGTAATTAAAGTTGTTTTATAATTTTTTGGTGTATCTTTATTTACAGACTACTGTACACTGAAATGTGACTTTATTGCACGTGACATAATCATACAACTTTACAGCAGATGTTCCAAGTGCCGTCCCGTTTCTGCTGAACAATACC
>AYEL01063267.1:0-16847 GCA_000484575.1 Olivierus martensii
GAAAGCACGACAATAATTTGATATCAAAATATATCACTGGTCTTCTACCATCGGACAATTTATTTTTTAATGTTCCGCAGTATGATTCACGTAGAACTGAATTCATCAACGTACCTACTATGAAATTGGAAAAAACGCAGAGGTCATTTTGGAATAGAGCATCCAGGAGCTTTAATGAGTATTATATGTTATAACAGGGGGTTACCCAATTGTACATTAGGGTAATGAGGGTAAATAAATAAATAAATAAATAAATAAATAGAATCCATATCTGTTTGTAAGGTAATAAAATGGCATTTCAAATATATAACAAAAATATGCACATGAGATATGATATTTGATTTGATGAGCAATATTTTACTTATATCTTCTAAAATAATTAATGAAATACTACTTGAAAAATTAAGATAAAGACCTAAGGAAGCAATAAAAAAATATATATTGTATAAACAAATATGCATAATAAATGACTAAAAGTATCATCTCAATAATATAAAAGAATAAAGCAGTGACATCAAATCATTATTATTTGTTTTGTTTAATGCTTTTTTAGATTCTGATAACAACAAATTAGTATCCTATAGGATTAATAGTTGTGTGATTATGGCGACCCAATTCACCTTTTATCTCATTTTACAATTTTTGTGGGGAAAGCAAAAAATATTAAAATTATATGATTTTCTTGTGAATACAGTACATGATTTTGCAATTTTCTTCTCAAATAATAGTTTTGATTTTTTTCTAAATCATATAAATAAAAATTTTTGTATATCTCCAAGAAGTGAGATATCCATTCAGAGAGACATCTCCAAGAAAACATAAACTGAAATGGCATAAAAGAACTAGATATATTTGTAGATCTTCTACCTCCTTAGTTTCAATAATGAGCTCATATTAATAAAATAAAATAAATATCCAATAAAAAATTATTGTGTATATTTATTTCATTATTCATTATGATGAGTACCTTCAATCCTAAATGAATCAATACTGGAGTTAAAAAGTATAAATCACTGTTTCCCATGTTATCTGTTGTGTTTTGCATTTTTTGAATCAAAAATTTATAAAATATCTCTTAACAGCTAAGTATTGACTGAGTTAGATTTAGTTTACTAGAAGATGTAATTTTTTCTTGATGGAAGAATGGAGTTTGATGTCATCCATTTACATGAGATATCATAGTTTAAATTGATAGTAATGTTTTGTTTGGAAGTTATACCATTGTTGTTTAGAAGAGAGAATTAAAGCAAGGAAAATCATAAAGAACACACTGAGATTTCTGAAAAATTTGTTTTATCATATATATAGTAGAAATAGAGGTACTGGTATTATTAATGCATAGCTTTAAAGTTATTTTTTATATGATCATCAGATGCTGTAAAAAATTATTAATGATGGATATGTTCTGTACAGTTCTAAGATGTTATTTTAAAAGTATGTGGTATACTGTCAAAGGCATTCTTGAAATCAATATATGTAACGTAAATGTCTCTATATCATTTGGGAATTTGTTGTAGAACTATCAATTTAATAACAAGTCACTGTTTGTATTCCTGAGAGTTTATCTTTTGTTCTGTCAGTCTGTAATTTTTGTGCAATGAGAGTAGATTTTGTTAGCAATACATAAATTCAGAATTTTATACAGTATGAAGTACAGGATTTTTACTATATGTGCTTTTAAAATTTGACATTAATATTATCCATTTTAAATTTTCTCTCTTTGTTAACAGTGTATAATTTCTATTGTATAAGTTAAACTAAGTACAACAGAAGACTAGAGAAATGCATTTAATTAAAAAACAAGAATTTAACAGCTATGTAGCTATTTTTCTTTAATATCTGTAATACTGTATTTTAGGTTATTATTTTTTAAGTTAAGTGGACTAAGATTATTTTCATTGTGTACTATTACTTTGTGTAGTATTGAATCTTGTGAATGGTAATAGAATTATGTTCTGAGATTAATGATTGGTTTGTTGTGTATATTCTAAATGTCTACTATACCTCTGCTCTCTTCGTATCTGGTAATGCATGTTTCTGTGTACATACTTTTGGATGATACATTCTGTATTAATTATGCATTCAGATTTATTATTATTATTATTATCTTACCTTTATAATATTTTTAACAATATATAAACTTTTATCATCGGTCACTTTTCTTTCATCTGTCACAAAAATATGCTTTTTAAAAAGAAAAACAAATTTTTCTTTTGTAATGTTATTTTCATCTGTTACTTCAAACCATTCCTGTAAAAATACTTCAAATGTTCAATTGAATATTTAAAATATATGTTATAGATAACAAAACAAACATTCAAATTTGAAGATTATTATATATGTATATTTATCACGAACATCTTTTAAATAAATTTGATATTCAAATTATTTTAATGTTTAAATGATTAAAAGACATATTCTTTTAACTAAAATAAATTAGAGACCATAGTTATTTTAATCAATTATCTTTGTCTTATTATTTATTTAATAAATTTATAATAAATAGAAATTTTATATAATAATTTTATATGCTAATGTTTAAGTAATTCTCTTATTTAAATAAAAATCAATTTTTTTTTATTTTTAAATTTATAATGTTCTGTGATTAATGTTTCCTTTTGGATCAAAATACATCCAATCAATTCAATCAATTAGAATTCAAGCATAGTATGAAGCTGATTCATGAAAGCATAATAAAAATTAGAGAGATAATATTCCAATAATTTGGTGTGGAATTTATAAAAATCATAACCAAATAAATATTGGAAAGTTATATCTTAATTATAAACTGGCATATGCCATCATTCAAAGACTTTAAAAACTACTTACTAATGCTTCAATATATACAGAAATTCAATTATTTGAGATATAGAGAAGGTAGATTAACTAATCTTCAAAATTATTTGAGAATGATATCCAATATTTGGATATCTTCTTTAATGCTATTAGCTATTTTGTTTGAATAACATCAATTAATTGTATTCTTTAATTGATATTAAGTAAATTTTTATTGCACCAATTATATAATTTAATAAAAACAACAGAAAGTAAAATCACTAACTATTTAAAATGAAATTTTTATTTGAATGATTATAAAATTATTAGAGAGAAATCATTTATAAAAATAAAAAATTTATTTCATATTATAAATAAAATCATATTGCCTGTTGAATAGTTATAAATCAAATATATTAGATGATGATGATGCTAGTTATTATTTAGTGCAATTTTATATACAGGTAGGTCTCAATTAGTGCAAATAATTGGTCCCACGAATTTCTCGCACTATTCGAAAGTATTAACTATATGTAAAATATGGTAATTGGTTCTTGCTTTGTGAATTCCGGCCATTAGCCAACCTCACGATGAAAAACTATAATACTGACTGTACAAGAAATTTGCCATTTTAGCCAACCTCATGATGAATAACCACAATACTAATTGTTTAAAGCCATTAGCCAACCTCATGATGAATAAACACAATACAACTGTTTAAGAAATATTTATTTTCATATTTTACATTGTTGTTCATCACTAAATTAATAGACTACCAGGATTGCGTCTCAAACCATCATCACACCAATTAATTATTACTTACCAGGAATTGCGTCTCATATCATCATCAAACCAACCGCCAAACCTACCAGGAATTGCGTCTCATAGCATCATCAAACCAACCGCTAAATCAAAACCAAAATAGCGAATCAAAAGTGAAAGTTGAGCACCACCTGGCCACCAATTCTGGGTCGAGAATTGAATGGATAGTCCGATTTGTGATTAAGTATTGCAGCTTTATTGAATCAGCAAATTAGTTCCAGATAGAACTAGTTAGTTAAGTTAATGAACCAATGAGAAATTTTTAAAAAGTTTTCTATTTGTTTACTAGCAGAATATGACAGCAAAAGATAACAAAAACAAATTTTTTTTCACAAGTTTTATTTTAAATAAAGACATCATTAAAGGGGATGAACCTTTGTTATTAAGACTGGTCTCTGCTTACAACTCGCATTAATCGAATATTTGCTCGCACTAAGTGAAAAACAGTATCATTTTTATAAGTTGCACTAATTGAATATCGCATTATTCGAACTCGCATTAATCAAGGCTTACCTGTATTTGCAATTTATTATATCTATTTATATTTTCTGAAGTGATGATGAGTATGTTTCCCTATTATACTCAAATCATTGAACAAATTTAAAAATTCAATATTTTCATCACAACATATTTTAATTTTATATTTTCATCAAAACATATCTCAATTTTTAATTCACTTTTACTTTAAAAATATTGCAGAGGTTTTTATCAGATGTGATATCTGATAAAAATAGCTCAAATTTGAAAATCAAATGTCAAATCAAATGTTGATAGCTCAAATTTACACCAATCTGAGCTATTAACAATAATATCTTTTTATGCTTTAAAGAATTAAATTTTTCTAGATAGATGCAACAGTTCTCTATTTTTTTTTATTTGGAAAAAAATACGGAACTGAAAAGAAATTTTTTTTCAAATCAAAAAATCATTTTTTTCAAAATTTTCAAAATCATGTTTTTATTTATTTTGAAATTAGCTATTCAATTAATAGTACTTCAAGATTATATTTTAATTATAAATTGGAGTCATACCACCATTAAAGGATTTTGAACAAGGAATTTATCAATACCTCATTATGTATAAAAACTCAAGTTATACAAGTAAAATAGTATCTCAATTATTAATTCAAATGAGGACTGGAGAAAAAATATTCAGAATATATTCTGATATGGATTAATAATTAATAACACTATTTTTAAAGAGAAATATGTATTTAATATCAGTTTTAATAATTAAGAAATAAGTCTGAATTTTTAATTAATTCTCTTCTAAATGAATAATATTATCAGTATATATTAAAATATTTAATTTGTTATCAAGCTGGGAGACAACATTAAAAAAAAAATATCAAGTTATCAAATACTTTTGATTTTCATATTTAGCTGAGTAAGTGATAGAACTCATTATTCCATATCTGAGATTTTTGCAAATATGTTTTATCAAAAGTCTACAAAATTGCAATGAATCAATTATATTAATTCAAATTTCTTATCTGGCATTACATTCTTAGAATAAATGAGCAAAATCATATATAGTTAACCTTTCCAATTTAAGTTTCATTAAAATTTATTTAATAAATCTTGTTTTATAAAATGTAACAATAATTTCTTGTATTAATTATTTAAAAATAATTAATAACAACAAAAGTTTCCAACTTTTAAATATTGAGGATTTTAACTTTAAAAATGTTTTAATAAATATTTCATAATTATTATATACCTTTCTTAAGATTCTTCCTAATTTATGAATATTCCCTTTATATCCATGCAATGAATTCAGATATTTCAAATCAGCAATTCTTTGAGGAATTGCTTGCATAAAATCAAAGGCTTTTTCTAAATCTTCTGTTTCTTCATTCAATTTTGCAGTAAATTTAAGAATCTCCTAAATAAAAAATAATTTTCTGAACATTTTCTTTAAAATAATTCATATAAACATTTCAACAACTTAAATTTAAATATAAATATTTTAAATATATTTATAATCTTTAAAGAATATCTTTATAATCTTATTTATAATCTTTTGCCTTTTATAGTTGTTTGTAATTTTATTAAATTTTACAAATAAAATTAAATTTAATAAAATTCTATTAAAATATTATATTGCATATTAAAATGAATGTTTTGTTAGTTATGCATAAATTCACAAATATATATTTGGTGTTATTTCAGTCTACTATCTAGCCTCCTTGATAGGACCAATCAGAATGTTAAAGGATAAGATTTAATGACATATGCCCAAGCCTCTACTGAAAAATCTGGAAATGTGGGATCAGAATTACACACGAATCCTCAAAATAATACACAATTGCTTTATCATGAATCTATCCAGTTGACATATAATTAAATAGATAATTTTATTCAATATAGCAAATGTGATATAAATTAACAGACAAAGATTTTATAATTATATAATTTTATTTTATCATCATAGTCTTTTTAAAAATATTAAATTTAATTTCTATATTTTAAATTTAATTTTTATAATTGAGCATAGAATTATTTAATATGGAAAATATGAAGCCAAAATTGCAAAATGTCATTCACTATCTTATTTTCAGTATTACAGATTAAATTAGTTGTAATTATGTCACTGAATTTCAAAGAGATAGGCTATGGTGGTGGCCACTTTAGAATTCATCACAGGCTGTTCAATACTTGTGATAAGGTCAACTGGAAAGTTGAAGGATGAGATTCAATTGATGACCCAGATTTCTCTTGAAAAATCTGGAATTGTAGAACTCAAATTATCTGTATTACAATTATCATCTTATATTCCTTCTTGTAATTTATTTATATCTAATAAATAATTTTATTTTTTATTTCGTTGAACTTTTTGCTTCAATAGTTTTAATCTAATGATGAAATAATGAAAAATTACTAGTATGTCATTTATCATGAAAATAAAAATATGATTAACTTTGAAAATGATCTAAAACTGTTTTTAAATTGAAGATTTTGTATATTATCATCCATTATAATATTTTAAATTTTTGTCATTTTTAAATTTATCAATTATTACTTATATGTATTAAAATATCATTATTTTCTCTATAAATTAATTATTGATTTGTCCTTTAAATTATTTATCATCTGAATTTTGATATTTTTAAATAGGTAGTACTGATTTAAAACTGCAGTATTATTTATGTACTAATATAAATAATATTTCCTAAATTATATTATGTTGTTCATGTATTTTTATGAGTAAGATAATTAAATGTATTATATATGAATTTCTGTTATATAATATTGTATATTATTTATACAAAAAATTAATTAAAAAAATCAATTTTTATAAAAAAATGATTAAATTCTTATCCTTCAATAACTCTTTATAACTTTTTAATAAGAAATGATTATCTAACTTAGAAATAATTTAATTTTATAAAATTTTTTCATTTATTTCATAATATACCTTTAATAACAGTTGATAGTCATTAATTCTTTGAATTGGAAGTTTCAAATGATCAGAAAGACTTTTGTCATCATTTATTTTTTTGCTGAAATCCTATATTTAAAATAAAAATATATGTTGTTATTCTGTAATACAACATATTGAATATTTTAAAGTTATTTAAAACTCACAGAAAAATAATCTTTCAATGATCCTGATGCAAGAGCTTCTTGAGCAAAAGGTTCATCTCGACAGTAGGTCACATGTTTATCAAAATCTCTTTCCTAATATATAAATTTGATTTTATATTTTATAATTTATTATAAATAATATTTAAATTTAAATAAAATTAAAAACAGATATATTGTATAGAATTATTTTGTTTTATAAATTTTTCCATTAACAAATTGCATTAATTTGCTCCATTTTTGATTTGCAAAGATAATTTTTGTTTTCACAAAAAAATCATTTCATTAATTAATCTATCATAGGTTGTTTAAACAATGTTTTGATTTACAGAACTATTATAATAATGTAGTTATTTTAGCATTATAGATATGACTGATTCTAATATTAATTTTAAAATTGGAACAATTATTGAAATAATATTATTTGCTTTTTTCATCTGTATCCATGACAAATCTGAAGGCTTATGATTCAATATAAAATGCATAATCTTTACATTTTAATAAATTTCTCCTACATACTGGCCCCTCAAACCATTTTATAAAAAAAAAACCCTCCATTATTTAAGCTATTCTAACACTAGTTTAATATAGAATTATATATTTGATTGTTTTTATATTATTTTTACTTCTCTACACTGATTGTTTCAGATACATTTTTATATCAAATTTACTAATGTATATTATATATTTTTTTAATAGTATCTATCATTCATATAAATAAAATAAAAATAACTTACCAATCTTAAAAAAGTTTTCCCTAATTTAGCTGGTTCAGATGCATAATATTGAACACCTTTAATTAGAACACTATAAGTAAAGTTAAAAAACTGTAAGAAAACATAAAGTAGAATAGCATTTTTTGTAATTATAAGATATATTCTATGTCTTTTAATGATTAGAAATTTGTTTTATTTTTTAAATTTACTGCACAATCTCTCCTCAATTTACATAAAATATTTTCCATAATTTTTTTTCAGATATAAAAACATAAATATCTACTATAAGTTACAAAAGTAAATATGTTAGTTTAAATAATTAAAACCTGATTTATTTATGTTTTTGTATATTGTTTGTTGATCTTAAGATTCATGAAGCATCTACTTTCAATTAAGGAAGAATAAGATGCTACAACATTGTGTAGGTGCAATCACTAAAGTCCACCTAGCCCTGAGAATTTTTGATTCATAAAATCCAAGTTATGTAAAAAACTTCTATCCCAATTATTTACATAAGTTAAGGAATGGCAGTATATTATATTTTCTTTCATTTTAAAAATGTAATTTCAATTTAAATATAGTAAAAAACTTATTTATTTAAATCATAATATTTGATTAAAACATAATATAAAAAAGAATCTAATATTTAATATATGTTCTTAAAGAATTAAAGTAACAAAATTCTTATGCTAAATATTCTATTATAGTTTCAGGAAAATTAAATATAATATAATATATTTCTATATTAAAACATTTAATAATATAGTAGATGTAATTTTTCCCCTTGGTATACTGCAAAATGAATTGTAGTGTGCTAAGAGGAAGTAATGGGTTCACATTCTCAGATATTAAAGGGAAATGAATTGTCTAAATACCATTTTTTTTTCTTTTTTTGGCATTTCTGATGATGGCTTATAAATTGAAGAGGTAGAACTTGATAAAATAAGTTTAAAATAAGTGCATTTATGAAAATTTCTTATGAACTATTATAACTAGAATAATGTACTTTCTAAAATATTGTAGACTATTTTAAATGAATTACAAATATTGCTTATATGATCTTATTACTTGCACTGCTAATAAGTTACACTCCTCTAACTGCTGAAAATCAAAAACATTTTCAAACTTATTCAAATATTGCAACTTTATTTAAGATATCATTTCAGATATGCTCTGTTTAGCATCCTCCCAGACAACATTTGTTTTCATTTACAGTAAGTCCAAGGTCCCAAAATAAAAAATATTACAGGGATTATGGTTTGTAGCAGACATATTTAGGCATGAAGCTGATATAAAGAGATTTCAGTGTAATCTGTAAAATGATACTCTGCATAACAAATTCACATCACAGTAAATATATGTACAGTATATAAGTTTGTTTACATATGTTGTTCACACAATATGAAATTTGCATAACATCTTATTATGTTCAATATACTAGGATGCTAAGGGCACATACCTGTATAGAGTTTTTATTACCAGATATAACAATTAAAGAGTATTATTCCAAAAAATGCTTCTGTAATGTTTTAAGAAAATTCAGACCCAACAGAAGCTAAACGCTGAGGGTTTAAGCAAAGCTATATCAAGAAATCTTACAAATGTATGAAAATTTTTATATGAAATATTATAATTAGCAATATAAATTAAAAATTTAATTTAGAGTTTTGGTATATTTTCATATAAAAGAAATTGCATCCAAATAAGTCCATTAGAGCTTTTGTTACATGCTGTTGAATGTTTTTCATATTTTTTTTTGTTGTGACAATAACTGTATATCCATATTGTAATTTCCTCATGGGTCAGGCAGACAAAATTTTAGCATATAACTTCCTAAAGCATAATCTTTCATTTAAAATAAATCTCATTCAATTTGGTTCAGCCACTTTGGAGAAACTCAAAAAATGATAGATATTTCTTGATAATATTATTAATAATAGAATCCTCTTGCTATTTCCATGATTAAATAATTAGTATTTTCATTTATAAATATGACAGTTATGCAAAGTACATGAAAATTTATTGTAAATTAATTTTATTATTTAAATGTTCCTTTCCTTACATTCTTTTTTTATTTGACAATATTTTATTTAACATATTTTGAAATACAAATATTACAATTCCAATGACATTTAAATAGACAAATTAACAAATTTCTTACTTGTTATGAAATTCACTTATTTCTTTAAAATTGCTGAATACTAAATCTTTCTGATCTCTTAATTCCTTAGGCATATTCAATCCTTCCATTTCTTTAATATAATTATTTACAACAAATTGCATATCTCGTGCAAAATCTTCTTCACTTTCTACTAATTGTTTAACTACAGCTCTAAAATTTAAAACAAAAAAAAATTATCAATATTCATTAAAATATATTCAAATAATAGCTATTAATAATTTATTTGTTAAAAATAATAATTTGGCAGAAATTTATAAAATAATCTATTCTTATATTTTTCTTGTAAAACTTAATGATTAAAATAAGCTAAAATATAAAAACTACCAGTAATTATTCTATTTTTTATAGGATTTTAAAATATTATGAATTTCTCTTTAAACTATAATTTTCCAATTACAATTTGAATAGAGGCTAATTTGTATTTAATCTAAAGAAAGTTAATTTATTATAAGTAAATATTGATTAATAATTATTATTTACTCTGAACTAATGTATATACTCATCATATTTAAACAATGATACAAATTTTGTATCATCCTTTATTGCATCTTTATTGCATCATTTATTATTATAAAAATTTAACATATAATATAATGTTTTATAAATGATATATTTTTATAATCATATATTTTAAACTCTATTGAAAAGTGAGAAATAAAATTTAATTTTATATTAAAATAAAATGCAAAAAAAGTTATTACAAGATTGTTATTTATTATTAAATTCCATTAATATGAAAAATTTCAGTTTAAAATTTTTATATTGTTTAGAATTTTCTTTGAAAAATTTTAGTTTAAAATTTTTATATTAATGAAAATTTTTGAAAACAACAATCTTGCATTACCATTCTGCTGATGAAATAAAGTTGTAGAAGATAAAAGAAAAAACATGAGATCACAATTATAACTAAAACTGTGAAAACTGTTTATATTACATTCTTAAGTTTATTAATCACATTTATTATTATTTATTAATATTTAAAAAATTTAAAAAAAGGTATAAATGTACTAAAACTGAAAAAATAAGATCTTAGATATTATTTTTTTGGCGTTTTATGACAGTTCATAATCTTTTTCTTTTAAAACAGATTAATTATATTAGCCCAATGAAATCATGTGATTCCATTATTCAATTCTTTCCATAATCCAAATACTAAATTTTAAAGTTTTTTTACTCATCAAGTTAAAAAAATTCTCATCAGCATCATTCAAATTAATTGTGAAATGTAGCAAATGCATGTTGTAAATAGAATATTAGAAATAATTTATAACAAGTATTTGCTTTCATATAAGAAAAAATCCTAATTAAAAAAATTCTTCCCCCTTTGGTCTACATTTCTCCTCATTATTATTCAAAACAACAAAGTTAAAATTTTCAGCATTTATCATAGCATTCCTTTTTGTTTTTGTTCTATGATATTATTGTATAGTAATACATTTTGTATCATATTGTAGCCATGTTTTTTTCATTAAGTAATCAATGGTTATTATTAGGGATGATCTAAAATAGTGGTTCTCAGCCTTTTCTTTTCTCCAGGCCCATATATTTGTTTGCTACTTTAAGTGGGCTGCATATATTTGTTTGCTACATTAAGCGGGTCTCAACATGCTATATCAGCAGTCGGCAACCAGTTGGTGTCATATGAAAAAAAATCTAATTTCTAAAAAATTGCCTACAAAAAACTCTTGACTTCTCAATTCATGAATGTTATAGGTCAGTGTTTTCCAAACTGACCTATGACCTGTAAAATTTTATGAGTGAATCAAGAAGGATCTAGCAAATTAGGAAAATTCTAATTTTTCCAGATTTAAAAAAATTTTTTAATATCAGAATTTTTATTTTTGATTGTGGGAGAAGAATTCCATGCTTTCATTAAATTCATGACTGTGCATTCTGGGCTGCAGGTAAAAGCTTGGCAGGCCGCAGGTTGAGAATAGCTGATCTAAAAAGGTCAAGGCAGCAGAAGGATGGTGGATCCAGATGGCCTAATTTGGAGAATCACTCAAGTGCTTTCCTTAGAGAAGGATGTATTTTTCTCAATTGTAAATAAATGTTTTAAAGTGGAAAGACTATCACTTCTTATTTATCTTATCATATAACCTTAGAAACATAACATTATTTAAAAAATTACATACAATACAAAAAATCATTATTAATCATAAAATACTACATGAATAGTTCCAGAAAGATCTAAAACTTCCTACTTTCTAAAGTTGTCATTTATTATCAAATAATTAAAATTAAGAAATTAAAATATATTATCAAAATAATCTCAAAGATTGTTTGTGCAATAGACTATAAATGATTCATCCAGAAACGGATAGCATGAATGGAGGAACTCAAATCAATCCATGCTTCATCAATGTACAGTCTGTAATTGCAAGATCTTATGAATCTGTAACAAGCTATCACAAGCTTATTTGAGTTTTTATTTAATAAAAATAAATAAATAAAGTATTTGCATTTATTTAGCATTTGGAATCCATTAGTTTTGTATGACCAATTTTAATATTGATTTAACCAGTATAGATATCATGATGAACACATCATCATTGCAGCAACATTACATCCTAGTGATGACACTCATTGTTGCATCAATGTAACATCATAATAATAAGGTGTTTTATGATTTCATCTATTGTTATGTCACAATGACATCACAACAGGGCTGTGATATCAATCTGATAGATAGTGATGATAGAAGATGCTAAGTGTTAAGCAATGCAGGTAAACTTTACACTGCTAATGCATAGCACCATCTACTGGCAATAATATAAATTAAAATTGGAATAAAAATGAATTCTATATTGTAAAATTAATTGATCCTATAGAATTAAAGGAAGTGGCATTGAGATGGCTTTCAATGGCAGAATATTACTACTGAATTTCATGAAAATCTGATAATTAGTTTAAAAGTTATTAGTGAAAGACACTTAGGCAATCAGACATGAGGCTGATCTTATAAGCCACCACTTCCTTTGGAAAGTAGAATAATAAAAATTAAAAAACTTCCTATATAACAATGCCTAATTAGATTGAAATATTTTCAGAATACATTTGTATGTTTTAATCTATTTTTAGAACTAGAATGTTTACTTTATTTAACAATGAAATTTTTTAAAATAAAATTACAATATAAATAGCATCATGAGATGTTTGGTTGAAGAAAAGAAGTTGATTTCTTTCCATCTCAATACAGTAGTGAAGATGAAGGTATGTCAGAACAATTGTATTACTACTCCCAAGGTAGGATTTATAAAATTTAATACTACATCCTTGTGAGGATTTATAAACTTTACATATTGGTATTATCCGTTTCACAATAATATGCTTATTTTTGATAAAAAATAAAAAAATTAAAATTTATAAATTGCAATTACTTCTAATCAAATAAATTGCAAGTTCAGAATGTTATCCAGCATAAAAAATTTAAAAGATGCATAAAATGTACTTGATATAATATGAGAATATAATTTGAAGTCAAAAGGATAATATGGGATATGATAATTTGAAAATTTATTAGGATATAAAATATAACTCCACAAGACCAGAAAAATTATTGATTAGATTTCAGAGAAATATATATTTGTATTGTTCTACTATATTTGAGATATAATAGATTTAAATTCTGATTATTACAAGTAAGCTATTTTTGAAAATTTTAACTGAAAGATCCTACAAATTCTGCATGATACAGAAATAAATGATTATGAAATTTCGTAAAATAGGAACATGAAAATTAGTGTCCTCAAAAAACAAAGATTTGTTTTATATCCTATAAAAGAAGAAAATGATTAAAAAAAAAAATGCATTGTTTTCTTCAACATTATATATTACTAGCAAGAGTTCCTGACATTGCTTGGGAATTTCAGGTATATAATACAGTTTATTTGACAATTCTTACTCCATCATAATACTGACACTCTGGCTAGTTATCAATAATATTATTTAATTTTAGACAGAATTTTATTTAATTAAATTAACTTTAGACAACAAGGATAAATTGATTTGTTAGATTAGTGTGAATTAAGCCATTGAATCATATAGTATACTTTTACAATGGCCACTTTTAGACCTTACCAGAGGCTGGTCTTGTTATTATTGAAAGATGATTTTCAATGAAACGAGCATGATCCCATAAATTTATAAATTTTATGGGTAAGTTTATGATGTACCTAACAAAAGTATAATTTTACCTTATAATTCATTTATGAATTAAAGATGTCATCATGGGAATGATAACATCATTAATGAACTATTCCCACAATGATGTCACTATGACATTATTGTGGGAATGATGTCATAGTGACATCATCTCATTGTTATGTTATCATGATATCACATAGCAATGGCATTTTGTGATATCATTCATTGTTATATCATCATAATGTTACATTGGTGTCATCCCAAATTCAAACATGACTCTAAAGAATTTAAATGAAGGAATTTTTGCTGCTATCCCAAACTATTGGCCTTCAAGGATGATTTTAATCCAAGGTAGTCTATGTTACCCACAAGTTTGTAGGACGTCTCCTATACTGTTTGATCTTCAGGATCAAACAGCATAGAAGCCTTTACAGAAAAGACAGAGGTTGCATTTTAAACATACAGATGAATACTGTGAAAAGGTCCGCATTTGAAAATTGTGATATCCATTTCATATCTAAAACTTATATTTTAATTTTTTTAATTATCAACTTCATATCTCAGAATATAGATAGATATTTTCCCATGTTTCACCATATTTGTTCAATTCAAATTTTGTAATTAAAACTCAGATTTTTGTTTCAGTTTAGATCAAACTAAACATATTAAATCATCAAATAAATGAAAATATGATTTTTGTTCATTTATAAAAGCACCAAAATGATTTCAGAAGTTAATTCTTATAACAAAATAGTAAATAGTTTGAGTGATTAATACTTCTAATTGAATTTAATAATTGATTCTTTGATTTGATAGTTTCTTAATAATCTTGTTAATATTTTATGTTGATACTGAGATTTAATTCTGTTTGACAATCTAAGTGCATTTTTACTGAATTTCATGTAATAAATTTTATGGGAGAAATAAAATTGCAATTGAAAGATTATAGTGATTATTTAATTTTTATCAATTAATAATTGCAATATTGCAATTATTAATTGATGAAAATGATTGATAATACTGTGTTAAATTTATATAGAATAATAATAAAATCTTTGAAAAATACAAATTATTTTAATTTGGTTTCCATCAAATATTTCTTTTTTTCTAGTTTCTTTATCTTTTTTTTAGTTATTTGGATGTTTCTGGATTTATTATTTATAACATACAATAGGTCCCTACTTATATGGTTTTGAGTTTCACAGTTTCAAGATACATAGATGTGTGTTTTACTTGTGTTGAATTTCCATAAAATATATTTCAAATAAAAATTCATTAAACAATCTATTTTTTTGCAAAAAATATTATTTATGATCTTAAATTTTCTTATCTATGCTTTGAGTATGTTTATAAATTTCTTTTAGTCATTTTGTTTATTAATGCATGCATTTATATATATCAAATTTAAGCATTGTTTGACTTACACAGTTTTTGACTTGCAAAGAAACTATTGGGACAAATTAACCACATAAGTCAGAAATCTATTATATTCAGAATACCATAACATTATATTATAGATAAATTGAAGAAAGTAATTCACAATCCACTTTATGAATATAAAATTTAATGATATCTTTTTACTAAAGTTCTCAATTTTGATATACAGGCAGTTCCCGGGTTATGAACATATAATTTAACAGAAATGCAACAGCATTTGTAGTTTTATTTCAATAAATAATTTAAAACATATCAGATATTTTAGATAACTATAATATAAATGTTGCCAAATTAATTTCAGCCATATATTTTAGAAAGTTAATTATTTTATAACACTTGTTTTGATCTTCAGAAAAATCTGAAATGACATAGCTTGCTAATATAAATTTTTTTAATTATAAAATAATTATAATAAAAAAAGTATTTTTTCTTTATTCATTAATTCAATAAGTTATGGCATAACATGTAAAAAATTTTATATCATTAAATCTTAGAATCTGATGAATTCAACATAGAAAAAAATAATAATTTTTCTCTTTCAATTTTATAACAGCAAATATTTTATTTCTTTAAAATGCTTTTTGTTTCTTTCTCTACAAAAACTGATAACAGCTTAATATTTATAACAGAAATGAAAAATCTTACTCTCGCTTAGTTTTTGCTTCTTGGAATTTTGGATCAGTTATGCTTTCACTTGCATCAGCTTTTTTTTCTAAATAACAAGAAGGAACCCAACCTTCGCTTATTTCCTGAGAAACTGAACATGGTCTTGTTTTCACCTGCCATCTATTTTATATAAGAAAAAGAAATGATAAAATTAATGTTTATGATAATTCATTTCATACAATCATTTGTAATTAACTCATATGCATTTAAATAATTTTCAGAAAAGAACAGTGAAGATTAAATTTTTTATATGATAATATTTATAAGTTTTTATAATGTTTTATTTCCAATAATTAAGATTAAAAATTTTATTACATTTAATAATAAAAATTTGTCATTCAGTTTCTTCATTTAATCCATTTTACTGAATATAAAGTTAAAACAGCACTTTAAGCAAGTTATTCTTAGATTTATTAATCAAGAAAAACGTTTTTGGACCTGATTAGGGTCCATCTTCAGTTCTACAGTACTCAAGAAGGCATTCTATAATTCTTATATCGTTATCGAACAATTTTTAAA
>AYEL01063268.1:0-31542 GCA_000484575.1 Olivierus martensii
TTCCGATCTAATTACTATATAATTAATTCATAAAAAAGTCATATGTTAATATATTTATGAAATAAAATTTACTTCATTATATGAATGATATTGAATGAAACAAAAACAAATTTTTTTAGCAATTTCCAGAAATTCCAAATGCAATTATTTTTATATTTACATAACTAAGATATTTTAATTGAGAACTGAAAAAAGCATTAATTATAAAAGAAAAAACAGTGTAAAGGAATGACATAATTAAAACATTTGAAATAACTAGGTTATATTGATTTATAACTGAGTTATATTTATTCAAATGAGTAATTTAATTTATATTTAATTACTCATTTGAATTTGTTTCAGTCACCAATATAACTGTTATGCCCTCCTTTTTTTTATATTTATAATAATGTGATGAAAAAGACAAAAAATGGTACAGCACTAGACAGAAAAATTTTAGTGCTGTGCCGTTTTTGTCTTTTTATAAGTGGCAGAATGTATACAACAATATGATATGGTGTTTAACAAAATGAAGCATTATAAAACAAAGTTCCAAACTAACTTATCAGACCTTAAAAAAAAATATATATAATTATAATTTTCTTTTAAGGTCTGTTAAGCTAATTTGGACTTTGTTTTATATTAATTTAGTTTAAATGAAACATTCTGAATAATAATAAAATTTTGCAATTTGACTTTAAAATAAATTTAAGAGAGCATATTCTAATAAAATTCAGTAAAATGACAGATTATTTACTTTTTAATATAAAAATCATAATTTTTTTTTCCTTAATCTTCTATTAATATGATGATACTCTGTGAAATTACATAAACTAGATAAAATTTGTTCATTTGCATTTAGATTTTTCACTAAGCATTATAAGAAAAAATTTTAAATGCTTCCCATTATTATTGAAAATTTTTAGGATTTTCCATATTGTTTGAAAAAGACTTAAATATAGTATAATAAGTCTCCTATTTACATGGGCAATTCATTCCAAAAAATTTTTTTTACATAAGTCCAACAATGGTTAAATTCAATAACCATCCAGTTTATCAATTGTACATGAATATATGCAGTTGTTAAATAGAACAGCTGTAAGAAATATAATAAGAATTAATATGAAAATTTAAGATAAATTAGGATTATAAGTAATATTTTTATAAAAAAATAATAAATTTTTTAATAAATTTATTTATTCATACATAGTACAAAAGTAAGATTTGTGTGTCTGCATATCTCAAAAAAAAAGAACTCAAATTGTATAAATCAGGGAATTATAGTGTGACCATTTGTTCCAGATTTTGATACATTATCCTGCATCAGTAAATGTCTTGGAAAATGTCCCAGATTTTAAAGACCATCTCATTTTCAAGATGCAAGGTTATTTTTATATTTTTGAAATTTCCAACCAATATCAGCTATTTGGGTTTACATTTGGCAGCAGTACTGTCTTTAAGAGGAAATGCACTTGCAGTATTTGTCAAATTACATTGATATTTTATATATAATCAATAAAATTATAAATAATATTTATAATATAAATATGATAATATTCTATACAAATCAAATTAATTTTACATAAAAAGTGAGTGATTTGATATATAAAATTGAATTGTTTGTTTGGGTTTGATAAATACTGTAAGTGTATTTCTGTCTTGGAACGTTCCAGGTCTTAAATTTCACAAACACCAAAAAAAGTAAATTTATTTAATAAAAAATAAAAAAATGAAATATTTTTAATCAAAAAGATCCAGCATTAGTAGAAAAATACTTCATTACAATAAAAAAACTGTTTTCAACCATAACCAGCTGGTCTATATAAGCTTACTTTTTTTTTAATCCATCCTGTTTTCAAGAAGGAAGTTTCTTTTTTAATTTGCACACAAAATTGACTACATTTGTTAAGATTGTCCAAAATACAGATTCAAAATATACATCAAATCAGCACTATCAAGTACTTACTGATACCTGCCAAAAGTGTTTTGCTATTCAAATTTTTCAATTCCAACTTAATATTTTAAGACACAATATTACAGTTAAATTTATAAAGTGTATTATTTTATTAATGTTGTTGTTAATGAATAAAACAATGAATCTGATACATTGGTTAATTATATAAGTAGGAAATAAATCATAAAACGTTTTTGAATAAATATTTATCTTACTTAATTGGATTAATGTTTACTTTTATTTAATCAAACAGGCTGTCAGAGAAGGCTAAATTAGCAAGTGACAAGATGGCTTTTCAAACAAATAGAAAATTTAGAAAAATTATGTGCTTCAAGTGCAGGGACATATCAACACAAACTGCAAGAATGATATAACAGTGTCACAAATGTGGAAGATTTAGTTACATGAAATGTGAATGTCAAGTAAAAAAAGCCATTCTAAAAAAAGCAAATTACTCTATGAAAAGTATTGCTAACCAATATTTTGACAGGTATGTATCATTTCTTATGAAATGTGAAAATTATTTTCCTCCTCAAAAAGTAGTTATATTTGTGTAGTCAACTCAGGAGTGAGTGATCATCTGATCAATCATTCATACTATTTCTCTAAGGCAATTGAGCTAACTCCTACAATAAAAATTAAAGTGTCAAAGAAAGATGAATCAGTAACTGCTGAAAAGATAGGTACTGTAGAAGTAATTGTTGGAGAATACAAAATTACTATAAGAAATGCCTTATTTGTGCCAAATTTAAAAAGTAGTTTATCATCCGTTCAAAAGCTAATGGATAATATAGTGAATATGATTTTTTGATAAAAATTGTCATCATTAAATATTGAAGGAGAAGAAATATAAAAGCAAAGTTTCCAGCCAAGAATTATAGTCAATAGTATGGAGTGGACTGCAATGAAACTTATGCTCACAATCTGATGAATGATATATTTTATTACATTCATTTAATAAGCATATTTCTATATATACTTATTAATTAAGAAATCTTGTGAATTAACTAGTATTTAAAAAATTATTCTTTTGAATTTTAAGTTAAATGATTGATCATTTTTATAAGATCGAAACATCACTGGGAAAAAATTTATTCTGAATGCTACCAATTATTCATTAGTTATGAAATGTTTGTCATTGTTAACAGCTTCTATCGATTTCATTGGTTGATGGGGCCTATTATCATCCTGAATGTTAGCAATAACATGAACATTTCAGAATATCAAAATATTTATAGTCAATCTGACCAATGTTAACTCTATGCATAGATAAGTTGCAGCACTCAGAATAAAGTCTTGTTCTTTTATTTTTACATATATAAAAGCAAGAAGAAACAGGCTTCTGAAGACCCAAAACAATATTCAATGAAAATACCAGCTACAAAAATCACTTTTGGACGACATGCCAGTCCGCATTTTTTGATACGATTATTGGCCGTTGCCTTATCTTCCGAAATCGATCGAATGAATATTAAAAATGGTTACAAGACGGGACTGGACCACCAACTTCCGCCTCCTGATCCATACAAATATCTTCAATTACATACTTGGGCTCTATTGATACTATGAATGAGTTTCAAACTTGGTTTCAAGTGACAGGAGTAGGCAGGTTGCCAAATCCTTGACATGTCAATGCCAGAGATTTTGATTCTGATGGTGCTTGATACGAACAAAATGCATTCTCCGCAAATTTATCTTTGTCACTATATAAAATATATGGAATACTTTAAAAACCTTTTTATGCAACTGATTATTTATTATTACGAGTAAAATAAAGTAAAAAAAACCACTATTATTATGCTATACCAGTGCTTCTCAAAGTGTGGGTCGCGTAACAAAATTTGGGGTCGTAGAAATTTTAGCCAATGTTTTAATTCGTATTCCTAGTTTATATACCTCTATATCTAGGGTCGCGAAAATATTTTCTCGGATAAAAGGGTCGCCAACTGGAAAAGTTTGAGAAGCGCTGGGCTATACCAATATTTAAAATCTTAATTATATTTTTCCACTATTTTTCACAGTTTTTAGTAGAAGTTCGTTTAATTTTACATATTCGTAAAATGCTAGATAATTCATTTCATAGCTTAGTTTTGTATAGGCTAAAATTGTTTTAAATAGCCATTTCCTGCAGGCTTTCTTCATCAAATGTAAATTCTATGCTTACATTGCTTGTTGATATTGATAAAACAAACTGATTTTACATATTCGTAAAATGCTAGATAACTCATTTCATAGCTTAGTTTTGTATAGGCTAAAATTGTTTTAAATAGCTATTTCTTGCAGGATTTCTTCATCAAATGTAAATTCTATGCTTACATTGCTTGTTGATATTGATAAAACAAACTATTTTCGAGATACATGGATTAAATGATTTTTTTAAACTTATCCGTTTTTTCCTGTTCTATTTTCATTCGATATAAGCATAATTTCATTCAATTTGTTAATATCATACAATATAAATCCTTGATTGGACAGATCTCAAGTAGAAGCAAATACTGTACAAAAAATAAATAAATAAACAACACATTTATAAATAATATTTAATCATTCTTTCTCTAACAGAAAACATATAGTACCATAATTATATAAAAAAAAAAATCATCACTTTTAATTAGTGATGGCGCTGTTAAATTATTTGGATTAGAGTCCCTAGATTTATAGAGTAGCTCACCCTGCGCCATTTTAGATCCTTTACCGATCGACAATCACTAGTAACTTTGTGAAAACTAAACCACAATACTATATTTCTTTTTCTAATTTATAAATACAAAATTAGAAAAAGAAATATAGTATTGTGGTTTAGTTTTCACAAAGTTTCTAGTGATTGTCGATTTTTAAAGGATCTAAAATGGCGCAGGGTGCGCTACTCTATAAATCTAGGGACTCTAATACATAATAGAGAGCCTACAAGGAGAGAGTGCTCATAGAGGTAATAAATTTTTATTGGACACTTACAGTCACTCTAGTGATTGTCGATTTTTAAAGGATCTAAAATGGCGCAGGGTGCGCTACTCTATAAATCTAGGGACTCTAATTTGGATCAGAGTCCCTAGATATACAGATTACCGTATTTCTTTGCGCCACGAGATGGCGCTAAATCGGCCATTTTATATTACGTTAGTTTTCCGAGATATATCGTTTATCATCTAAAATTAAGGTAAGTGATCTTAATAAATGACGTAGTTGTTTAACATTGTATATTGTGTTTAGCCATTTTATATCCTGTTAGATATGAGCTATCATTGCGTTCATAGGTTCTGATTATGCCTTGTTAGAGTGCTATAAATTGTTCTAATCGAACAGAAAAGGATCGTAAATTTTTCCTTTGCAGCAAGGTAAAAGAAATTAGAGATAAAAGAAACGGATACAAAATATTAGAAGGAAAACTTTTCCAAATACGATCTTCGTTTCCCAAGTAAAAAACTGCTGTATTTATAAATTAGAAAAGAAATATAGTACATTATTATGGTTTACTCTCCATAAAGTTACTCGTGATTATCCGATAGACAGAAGGATATAAAATGGCGACTGGATACGGTACTCTCTGTCTAGGAACTCTAATTTGAATCATCTATGATTTGGATTTATATGATTGAAGTTTATTTTCAATGGTCTTTCTCGCAATAACAGATTTTAAAACTAAAATACAGTACGTTATTATAAATTATCATATATTATATTTATCGCATAATTTTCTTCATATATCAAGTAAAAAACGACAATTATGGCAATTTTCATTGTACATCTAGAATCAAATTATCGTATTAATTCGATTCAGTGGCGGCTCGTGGTTGATTTTTGTGGGAGGGCTGAAAAAAGTTATAATAAAATACGTAGTGCGGACTGCAATGTTTGCAGCCCACGATATAAAATACGTAGTGTGGACTGCAATGTTTGCAGCCCACGATATACATATCACAAAAACATACATCATGGGGTTACTCCCACCTGCAAACCCCACCTGCTCAATACACTGACTATGCAGTGTGACTCGGTCTGCACTTTGCAGCCCTGATGAGTACGCAATCGCACTGACTCATACAATACACATACTGCTGTTCAGTACATTGACTATGCGGTGTGACTCGGTCTGCACTGACTGCAGCCAATACACTGGCTATGCGGTGTGACTCGGTCTGCACTGACTACAGCCCTGATGAGTACGCAATCGCACTGACTCATACAATACACACAACAGAGCGACCTATCAAGGTATCTAGTACCTACAATTCAAAAATAAATATACTACGAGGTACCTAGTACCTACAATTCAAAAATAAATATACTGCGAACGGAAAAAACAGATACCTAGTATATACAATTCAAAAATAAATATACTACGAACGGAAAAAATATGTTTTTGTGAAATAATCGTATAGTAATGTAATAGCTATATTAATTTAAAAATGTTTTCATTTTAGTGGGAGGACTGCAGCCCTTATGGGCGAGCCGCCACTGATTTCGATTATAGTGCGAAGTTTTTTGAAAGCAATTATATGAATTTTTCAAACAACGGTTTTTGAAAATTTTAAAAATGATTTTTTTGAATTTAAAAAAAAAAAATCATTCTTAAATTTGTCAATCATATCTAACTTGTTTTTATCAACATTTAAAATAATTGTTCTATTCAAAACTGTTATAAACTTGTGCAGATAAAGTTAGCTTATAGATACATATATAAATTATATCACATTAAACAAAAATTATTCTTACTTTAGAAAGAAACTCTAAGTTATTTGAGTATTCGTGCAATTGTAGAATTACTAATGCAAAAATATAGTGTTCTGGAGAACATACAATATAATATGTGCTGATAACTTTTTATATTTATAAAATTTAAAAATTTTAATCAAATCAAAAAAATAAAAATAAAAATATTGCTTAATTAATATGGGTGAGTTCCAAACCTCAATAGTAAGTCATCAGTGATTAGTCTCTTTTGACGTCAGAAATAACTCAACATCAGTATGTTTCTGGAACGAATTGCTGAGTGTGGAGATAAGATGGCGGCTAACATGATGATGAAGACAATAATGAATGTTATAACTTCATTAGCGTCATTAGAAAGCCCTAAAATTTATTTGCAAGTAAACAGCAACGATGATAATGATTTATAACACTCTCTAACTTTTAAAATCTTATCATCTGTGGGGCCCGCGGGAGGCCCGCAAGCTCGAGGACGATGTTGACAGGCGTTGGCCTAAAATGAGCTCATCACTGATTGGCTTGTTGAGCTTTGGAATGGTTTGCTGTGATATTTTACTCATCACTGATTAGTCTGTTGAGGTTTGGAACGCACCCTATTTGTTTGTATATACATTGTTATTACTAAATTAATATTTATTCTAGAATAAAATAATTTTAAAAACTTGAATTTGTCCTTAAATAAATAGGCATATTAATATTTAGGCAAATTTATATTTGGTATAAAATTTAATAAGAAATTTACAGCATAGTTTTTCTACTCGTAAAGATATTTTATAACAAATGCAAAGAATCAATTTATGATCCATTTAATGAATAGTGATTGGGAAACAGTCAATAGAAAATAATAAATTTAAAAACAAGCCGTATCATTTCCTATATAAGCTTACAAGAAGTATTTTATTCCAGTAAATTAATGTAAATAATCCATAGCGCATAATCTTAATAAAGGCTTTAGTAAATTAATTCGAATGAATGATTAGAGATTTAAAAAAAAAACGAATCTCTGTGAAAAAAAGAAGTAATTGGAAAAAACTGAGGAACAATTAGATAGAGAGGATTTATTTCAGCTGAAAGACGCAAATCATGAATTTGAATTAATCAAAAAAATATTACTGTATTTGTGAAAACCTTCGAATAAAATCTAAAAATTCGACAGAAAATCAAAAAACAACAATTCTATAAGTTCGATTATTCAACTGAATAAAAGCTAGAGAATAAATTTATTGTGTGCTGTATTTGTTTCCAGTTTTTTCTAGTTTAAAATTATCGCAATAATGAAATGTTGGTAATTTGTCCTTCATTAATTCAGTTTACATAGAATATAGATTTTTCTCAAACGATAATTTAATTGCATATAGTTTAATTCTTCTTATCTCAAATTTTGAATTACTGTACATCTTTTATAAGTATTTAGATTTTGTCAGAATAACCTGGAGTATTGGATAAAACCAAGCGAATAAATTTTGGGACTATCCAGCTATTTTAACAACTGCCTGAAAATGAACACTGTTGCTAAATTCTATTATATACTGCTGTAATCCGTTAACAAGCATATGACAAATAATGACAACTATTTGAACATTCATCGAATAGATAAATATAAATTACTTATAAAACTTCAGCAAATGATCAACAATTACATAACTGGATATTCATAAAATTTATTTATTTGAATTTATCCGAGATTCAAATTATGTTGAATGGATTATAGTTAGTAAAAACAAGGTTTCGCTTTCAAAAAAAAAATTTTCTAACAGAAATTAATAAAGCTGCAACTCGCATACTCTACTGAAAAGGAAAGGAATTTCAGTATTGATATCTTAAAACTAAATATATTAAAAAGTTTCACATGCGAAAAAAATTAAGCATTTAGTATAATTAAGAATAAATTTGTTTGATCTAAACCAGTGGTTCCCAACGTGGGGCGCACGCCCCACAAAGGGGCAATTTGATTTTTAAGGGGGCAATTCGAGAATGAGTTATTAACAGTGAATTTTTGCATTTCTTATGGTTCTAGGAGCTCATTTTTAAAATTAAAATCAGAATGCACACTGTGGTTTTAAAACTTTATTTACTGTTTTTTCATATCACATCATATTATTATTATTTTTTAAACAATTTCTTAGTGATTTCTTCCTCACTATTTCAAGTGTCCTTTTTTTCTTTTATTTTTCTCTTTCATGGATGCCATGTTCTTTGGAAACTTGTTTATTCACTATTTCAAGTGTCCTTTTCTTCTTTTATTTTTCTCTTTCATGGATGCCATGTTCTTTGGAAACTTGTTTAGATCAAGTTAATGGCATTTTAGGCTTCCTCACGTGAGTAATAGTTCACTTTTTGAATAATAAAAATTATATGTCACTGGGGCATCAGGATTTTAGAGATGCTTAGGTGGGCATGGCCAAAAAAACGGTTGGGAATCACTGATCTAAACGGAACAATGCTCTGTTCCATTAAATATTTTATAACAATAAATTTGTTTTAATAAAAAATATTTATATACAAATTTTATATGAATATTGTATGTTTATATTATTCGTAATATTTATTTATATTGAAGCCAAGAAACTTTATTTGTTCCGGTCGGTTGCAAAAGAATCTGGCAACTCTAGACATGGTGCCAGTGAGACATTAACCTAAACGGAAGTGTGCTAATTAATTGTTTACTGTTGAAAAAGTTGTACTTTTTGTGTTCTATTTGATTTGAATGACGCAATAATGACTTCAGTTAGTGGCTATAATAGACATTAACTTGTCATGGTTGTATCATTTTTTTAAAAATAAAATAAATTTATGTTCAGAAAATCCGAATCAGTTGTTCTACATTTTCCTTCCATTGAAAATAGAATATAAAAGATATTAATTTGCATTTTAATCTCTTCATTGACATTAATTTTCTATTTAAAATAATCATTTTAAAATTTAATTTTCTATACGTTGTTATTACCTAAGTTTAGCATCTTCAAAATCTTTCAGCAATGAAAAAGTTTAAAATGCTGTTCTAGAAATTCCCAGCAATAAACAAACAATTTAAAAAAGATGTAAAATCGAATACTGTAATTAAAATCGATTCATCATCTTAACTAACTTGTTTAATTTTAATATTAGAGACATTAAAATTAACCTCGAATGATATTAATTCGCAATTAATTTCGCTTATAAACTTTAAAGATTCAGAAATTAATCAAGATAATACATTATAAATTAATTAATTAATAAATGAATTTTAATGAAAGTTAATTATACTAATTATATATCTCTACAGCTCTTTAACTTGGTAATGAGCAGCAAGCATTTTAATCCATCATTTCTCTTAGAGAAATATCAGAATTATCCTTTAAAGAATGGCATTTGCAACAGTTATTTTATATATTAAGTTAATTTAAAATAATAATAATAATAATAAATAGATTAACTTATGAAAATATAAATTCTATACTGTACTCGTTTAAATTGTCATTGAAACTAGAACGTAGACTTATGATAGTTTTTTAATTTTTTTTAAAGATATATACGACTAAAATATATTTTTCTATAAATAAATATAAAATAGTAATTATTTTTAGGTTTTTTTCATATTTTTGAATGATATCAATCATTTTATTGCATTAATGTGAAAACTTAATTATGATTATTTAATTCTAATAAAAACGATCACAACTTATTTAAGATCTGAATTCATAATAAAAGATAGTTTATATTATTGTTAGCTGCATGAAATTTTTAAAAAATTCGAAAAATATAAAAAATAATCAAATGGTGATACAATAATAATAATATAGCATACAAAACAAAATTTTTATGAAGACTGCATTTATTGATGTTTAAAATAATTCCTGAACAGCCAAATTAAAAAAAAAAAAATAAATTATAAAGATATAAAAATAGCATGTATACTTATAATCTGCTTGGAACGTACTGTACATTTGGTAACTTTCCAAGATTAATGACACTAAAGAAACGAATTTCGTAACTAGCTTGGCAGGGAAGCAGTATTTCCCAAGATCATTGTACTTTCCCTCCTGGTGCATTACATAACTGTTTATTATCGAAACAAGTTTATAATAACAATATCAAATTACATTATTCACTTATAATTATCGTACTTAATTTTTTTTTTTTTAAATCTTAGTTTCTCTGCATTTAGCATATAGAGTATAAGTAGATTTTTAGATACTGATTTACATTTTTATAAAATCTATATCTAAAAAAAAGAATGTATTATATTTAAAAAATAAATTATAATTTTAAAAAGTGAAATGTAATGAAATTCTTTAAATAAATTTTGCTATAAAGATCACTAACATCGAATATTAATAAAATGCGTTATAGCATTTAAAAATGGCGGATATTAAACGTTTCCAGATAATATCATTTCGCTATATAACCTACAAACATTCAGAAATTAAATCAAAATAATACATTACAAATTAATTTATTAATGAAGAACGAAATTTGATATGAAGTAAATGTCCGTGACGTGATGACATCTTTAATCCTATATACAGTATATAGCTTCAATCATTTAAAAATGGCGAATGTTCAAATTTCGAAATTCCTCTAATAACTTTTGAATTATTTGATAGATTTTTATGAAATTCGCTAAGAATGTCATGCTATCAAAGTTGACTTTAATGACATACTTTTTAATCCCACATCTTTTAAGATAATTATCATATCAAAGTAGCGAGAAGGAGGGATTAAATGTTTCCAGATCTGTATTCTAATTGATAACTTGGGATAAGACGAACTTTTACTCATTTTTGAAATATATTTATACTAGAAATTACCCCTCATATAAATGAGCGGAAATATAATCGTGTGATTTAATTTAATAATACTGTATATAACTACGAAATACACATCCTAACTCATATAAGGAATCCCAACATCATTGAGGGAATCGTAAAATGGCATCCATTATTACGTTACAGCTCCATCTGAAGACTTTGTCTTTTTAGAGGAACTACAATTTCAATTTAATTTTTATTTTAATTTAAATTATTAATAACAATAAATAATTTTGGCTGTCGCAGACATCCGAAAATTAGATCTTTCTAACGATACCATAGTTATAGAAATCGGTACACTGGTTCGACTGAAAAAGGAATATCAAGTCAGCCAGCCACATTTGACTATTAATATATATGATGTGATTTGATGAAATAATTAGTAAATATAAATTTCTTAATTTTCAGGTATATTTATATTGAAATAATTGTATTATTATTATTATATGATTACAATGAACATTCAAATAAGGAAAAGAAGAAAAAAGAAACCATTATACTACATGATTCTGAATTTTACAATTATGTGGATTCAATTAAACTCATATTTCTAAAATTTGCTTATTTTGCCTAGAGTATACAGTACAAAATATAATTCAGCCAAACTTATCTGTCCACGAAAGCCGCGCCTAGCTAAGGTGGATGAGTCCAAACGCGAAAGGGAGAGTCTCTGTCGGTATAATGACGGGTGGGAATTATTGAATTAATATTATATTAAGTTCTGTTAAATATACTATTTCCAACTTCGAAACTAATCATTTAGCATTCGACATTACAATAAACTTCCATTCAACTTCAGTTATCTCGCGTTTGAAAACATCCATGTGCGAAGCTGTCATCCCTATTTTGTCACTGGACTCGTTCAGTTAGCGCACGCGTACTTGCGTCGATGGTCGCGGCTAAGCTGGTCGGACAGTACACTTGAAATATCACGAACATAATAATATTTAATAGAATAATTTCATATGTAAAATTCTGATAACAGAAAAATTCATGATACTTTAATCTAATACACATATACATGTAATGATATTGTAATAATGATTTTGTATGGAAATATTTTAAAATAAAACACTATTTTCAGATAAAAATTTTGTTATTTAAAGTAAATAAATCAGCTGATTAAGATAATTGACGAAACTGTTCCGAGAAATCAATATTTGTACATATTTTTTATTAAATATTATAAATAAATTAATAATATTATAATCCAACATCTCAGTATTACTAATTAATAATTAAAAATTAATAAATTAATAAAATATAAATGAATAACTTTTTCTGGTGCATTATGCTTGTCATATACAAAAAATAAAAGCAGTAAAAATGTAGCATTGTTCATTACACAAAGCAAAAATATTAAACAGCGCGTTGTCTACATGATGTGCGTTATAGTTGATTTATTAAATTTTCAATATTGTAGAACTTCTGAAAAGATGATATGCTTCATCTCTCTCTTTATTTTTGATTAAAATTTAGATAATCGAATACCTTATTTATTTATTTATTTTTTTTTTTTCAAACCGTTTTAATTCGAGATCTAAGAATTTATTCGAATTTATCATTTTTGATATTTAAAATGTTTTTATAAAATTAGAAACAATCTCAAAAATATTTTAATTTCAAAATTAATCGAAAATTCAGTTGTAAAATCCAATTTTTAAACATAACTCGAAGAGAAACGGTAAGTATTCTTATCAAATTCAATAATTGCATTGTTAACATTGTTTGATAATAATTATTTATGAGAAACGTAAAAATAAAGTTTATTATAAATAATATATTAAAGAAAATAAAATGTATATCAGTTGGTACTTTTAGAGGATGAACTTGTTTGTTTATAATAAATTAACAGTTTAAAAAAAAAAAAACTTTTTTTTATTCAATGAGGAGCAGATTAAAAATTAGATTTCACTCACGTCAAGGGCAATTTCCTGGCAAATAGCTTGATATATCAAAATCACAGTAAACTGTGTTTGCCACACACTTTGAAAAATTATGATTGATGATGATTCATCATATTTTAAATACTGCATTAGAATCAAATAATGGAACAGCCTATATTCGAACGTTATTATAAAGTTAATATTCTCATTTCCGAGAAAAATCGATCGACTTTTTGCTATTGTTTCAATATTACCACAGAATAAACTTTATAATTTTATGAAATAATAATTATAAATATAGAATTAATTAAATTATTATATAGCTTATACCAAACTGAAGGAGAGAGATAGTGTCAAACAAAAATAGAAACAGTTAATAGATTCTACGGAGATCATGGCAACTGTTTATCCTGGCTCCAAATAAATTAATATGAAAAAATAATTATATCAATTAATTTTAGAAAGAAATTTATTCATTCATGAATAATATTTCAGTGAAATTTCATTCTTAAACGTCGGAAACGTGATAAACTTTAACCTAAATCTATGCATAAAATATGACATCTTATACGTTCATGTTTAATAATAATAGTTCTTAAGATTAAACATTAATTAAGTCTATTATTGTTATTATTTTAAAATCATATAGGAATTAAATAATTATATATTAGACTATTACTTATCTAAAAATGAATTAGTTTAACTTTTCTACGACTAATTTAGTCTTGGTAATTATATAACATCAGTGTGAGCTATTAAATGTTATTTGTGCCAAGAGAAATGTCAAGTCGAAACGATAGAAGACCAAAGCTATAATTGTCAGAATCTAAATTAAGAGAGATCTATATTATCTTAACACGTCGTTTATATTTTGTGAAATTTCAGAAACAAAAATTTAAGGATTTACTTTAAAATAGATTATATACCTCATAACTTACTTTCTAAACTTATGTTTTTTCTTTTCTTTTTGAATCTTTTTTAGTATGCATACAGAATAAGCGTATACTTTTTTACAGATATACAGTAGATTGTACTGTATCGTATTTAAATTAGTATTAAAAAACATATCGATTCAGAATATGTTAATTTTCATAGCAAAGCTGATGATTTTCTGATATTTTCTTGCTTTCGCTAATAATAAAAAATAAAGTCATGCATTTAAAAATTTATAACTTTTATGGATTATTTCTGGTAGTTTAATATGAGTATTTTCCAGTTTCTTTATACCACACCAGTTTTTCTTCAGGTATTAAAAATGTATAAAGTTCAGAAGTGTTTGAGCAAGCCAAATCTAGTTGAACCAGTTAACTGGAATTGACTCAGACTAGGCTCAGACAGTTAAAAATAAGGGAATGTACTGTATTCAGAGTATTGTCTGAGTACAAGTCTTTTTTTTTTTTTCCTATTTTTAATAAAACTCGAAATTTTTGAGCATTACTTGAAATGTCAGAATTGACTTTTCGAATATTTTTAAATTAAATTCAGTTATGCTAGTTAGACTTTTGATATTATAAGTAAATATTCTACAGTATACACTAAATATTTTTTAAATAGATCGATAAAAAATTGGAATATATGCCAACATATCCATAGTATTTCAAGCTTCTGCTAGCAAAAACTTGTAAGGTTTATAGCAGAAGCCAAACCTTACAAGTTTAATATAAGGTTACAAGGCTTAACATAACCTTATATTAAATAAAACCAAAACTGAATAACATTATTAAGTGATTTAGAAGTTATCATCAAAGTATGTTTCTATATTTTTCAAAATTTAAATTTAAAGAAATATAATTAAATGTCTTAATGGTTCACTTAAGTAATCAAATTACATTTATTAGTGTTTAGAATTTAACCCATGGTTGCTTCTAGACTTTAATTTTGGCAAATGAACAACTAGTGCAGACAAATGCAATGTCAACGGAACAAAAAGATTGTTGACCTACATATCCTCTTCTGTAAATACGTCCAATTTGTATGGAAAGCAAAATCTCAGGGTCAACTAAAAGATTCCTTTCTAAGCTGTTTCTGTTTTCCTAACTCGAATCATAGATACGTTCTACAGTTTTACATAGATTTCATTATAGTTAACAGTTTCAAATTATTATGTTTTATTTTAAAATATTAATATATTATTATTACCTTAGCTTCAACTGCTTCTTCAGTAGCAGTTTCGTGACTTGTTTTGCCATATTTTAAGTAAGAAGAATAAGCAGAATCACTCGCAGATTCCAAAGTCGATTTTAGTTGTCTGCTTTTGTAAGAATGACCTGTGTCTTCCAATTCATAACTACTTGAAATTTTCGTTCTTCGAAAAGATAAACTATCGTCGTCTTCTGAAAGACCAGATGTTCTTCTTCGATATGAGGTTAATCCTAAATCGTCGTCATCTCCTCTGCTAGAAGTTCGGGACGTTCTTCTGAAACTAGAATATCCTGTATCGTCATCATCGAATCTCGAACCTCTGAGAGAAGTTCTTCGTGTCGATGTTAAATCATCCAAACCACTTCCAGTGATAGATGATGTAAATCGAGAAGTTCGGCCAATTGTTGATTCATCCAGGCCAATAGAAGAGCGTGTACTAGACGCCAAAGAGGATCTGGTGAAGGAATCATCCGATACACCTATAACCGAACATTAAAATATTATCCTTCCATAATTCAATTTAAAAAAAAAATTGATAATAATAAGTCAACTTACCTTCACTACTATATTTATATGTGGAAGAACGATATGAAGACCGAGAATACGACATCTTCCGTTCTTATCAGTTCGTCCTATAAGTGACAAAGATCATTAAAAAATTTTTAACAAAATTTAAAAATAAATATTTACGAAATATACATGATAACATAGCACCTAATTTATTCTTATTGATTTTTGTTGTAAACTGATAAATGATTTTTAAGATTACATCTCTTCTTAACTAGTTTTCAGAAAATATTTTTTAAAATGTTATAATTGTGGTTTATATTATATATAAAAATCATGTTAATGATTTTATTATATTTTATCAAAATTAAAAATTTCAATAGGACTATAGCATAAAAAAATAATGATGATTTCCTTTCAACTATTATATCGTACATTAAAATCTAGAGGAAAAACGGACAAGTAGAAAACAGATGAACAATATAGAAAAGACCAAATAACTATGTTAAAAATATGTGAGACTAACAAATAGGCCTACTAGTAATTGTACACCAAACAAGAATAAAGAGGTGAAAAAAATCATTTAACTCTATTGTCTTGAAAAGCTGATGGTGCAGTATGAATGAAATTCTTTCGCTGATGCTATCAATAAAATAATGCAATAAAATAGTTGTTAAAACTTAATATTGTGTTGTTTTTTATTTACAGTAAGTTACTTATTAATCATAAAATTTAAAAATTAAAATAAATGATATAAAAATTCCGCAACATTTTTAAATTTTGAATGCTAATAATGCATATAATAGGCTACTATACAAACTTCAATTTTTATACCTTTTTAATAGGCAATTTTTGTGTAGATGTTTAAGACATTCAAAGATATTTTATTAAGGCATAATAATATTTAATTTATATCGATTTATTAACAATAACTTTCTAATTATGTTTTAATTTGATATATAAATTTATGATATGCCAAGAGAATTTTTGCAGTACAGTATTAGGAGAAGTGTATTGATACTTTTCAAGTATACAGATTCTTCGAGTAAATTTATACCTTTTAGTTATGCAAGAGAATTTTTTCCATGACTTTAAGTATTTTTGTCTAATCAACGAAATTATCAATGACATATACTGTAAATGTAAGCACAAAATCGAAGACCGTCATGAATTACAAGATTGGAATTATTCCAACTGGATAACAGCCTATTAATTAAACGATACCGTGAAAATTAAAGATTAACCGGTTAAAATTTATTATTTAATGTTTATTTTATATTTTTTTTTCTTCACTTTTAACGACGATGACTGTAAAAATCTTAAATATTTTAAGTTTTATTCGAGAAGGATACAGAACTACGTTCAATGTTGCTTTGATAAAGCATACCTTAAATATCGAGAAGTTAATTAAATTATTTTTATTGATTAGAAATAATACATTAAATTATCGATTAAAGTTTATATTTTAATTAATGTTGACCGCATAAAAATTATTTAACAGATTAATTACGTTTAACTTAACTTAGAATGCAGTTAACACAAATATAGTCTCTCATAAAGACTTAAAAGAATTATTGTAAAAAAAAAAATCTTTAATTATTTTTGAATTAAATTTAAGATTTATTAGAATATAAAATTTTCTAATAACATAAAAAATAATAATAGTTTTACAAACCTAATTTTATAGAAAGAAAAAGAAATTAAAGTTAGAAGTACTGTAGTTAAAAATAAGTAGCTCAGATTTGTCCCATTTATTAAGTATAGTACAGTATTTACTTCATAAATAGATTTCTGTATAACTGCACAGTTTAAGGTTTAATCTCTCAGTTCCATCACGAACACGTTCAAAAAAAAATGTACTTTACTGCCAAAAATTTTGACAGGAAAAGTTTTACACTAAATGATATATAATAACAACAAATTTCAGCAGGAAGTAAACTAAAACTTGAAAATAAATGAAACGGAATATAGTGTTTTGCCGCTTAAATTTGACATAGTTCTGCATTTTCTTCTCATATAAGATTACTATACAGGTATATAATAATAGATTTTTACATATTAACATAAAATTTAATTGCACTTTATTAAATGTATTTACGATTAATGAGAAATAATTGATAAAATTAAGGAATATTACTGAAAAATTAATTAAACATTACTGTCAAATGTTGTTGACATTGTCTTACTTGTTAGCATCAGTGGCGGAACTACAAAACGCCTATCCAGAATTTGGGCTCCCTATAATTCTGGTCCAGAATTATAGGGGGCCTAAATCTTCTTTACCCTTTTTTCAAATTAACAACATAATAAAAATCAAATGCACCATGAAAAGAGTGAAACATTCATTGAATCATAGCAGTGCGAAGAAGAGCAGTAGAGTATAGTTTCAATCGTTTCAACGTGTTTTAAATGATGAAATTTAATTCTTTTTTATTTTCTAATAAAAATATCTAGATAAAAATTTGTTTTCTTTTTGTGGTAGGGGGCCGAATAATATTTTGCAGGGGGGCCAAAAATTTTAAGTTCCGCCATTGCTTAGCATTAATATTTAAGGCAATACATATTGCACAGCTTATGATAAATAGATTAATGCTATCATATTTACTCTTTCTACAGTACTGATTTCATTAACTAAAGTTCTATAAAAACTACTCTACCAATCTTTGATATTTTAATTTGTATTGATTATAAGTAACATGATTTTAATGACACTAAATAATAAATTAATAATAAAAAGACATATAGTATTTTAGTTTTATTTCTAAATAAAATCAAAACTTACTTTTTCATGCTTCAAGTTAATTAGACAAAATCTAAATAATTCATTTTTTTATTTACGATAAATTAAATATATATACCTTTATATGCCTTCATATTTAATTTAAATTCGGCGGTAAATTTAGAATCCATAAAAAACAACATAATCAATTTTTTTTTTAACGTTATCTTAAGGTTAATCTTTTGGCAACAGAAATGAAGTTTTCTCCCAAAAAATTTCTTTAAACGAAATTCTTTCGGGAAGATAAACCGTTTCAAAAAGATTTCGCGCCAACACGCTCGTCTGTCATATTGACACAGCTTGTCAACTTTCATCAGATATTTTTATTGAGATAATTTTTTCTCTTAACTGCAAAAATAAGTATTTTAAATTAGAAAAAAATCTGAAAATTTTCTTCAGAAAAAAATAACTATTAATTGTTCTAAAAATATCTGATTTTTTTTTAAATATTTTTGTTAAATTTTTCAACATATCTAAAGCAAATATTATAGTTTTCAGAAAAGTCATTTATTATGAAGATTCTCATTACTCAACGTTCTAAAAGAGATTTTAAAGATAAAAGCATAAAATAATGTTTACTTTTTTACAATTTTATTTAAAAAATAATGCTTTATATGCTGGAAAATATGTTAAAACAGAGATTTAACAATTATTGTAACAGCGCACAGAAGCAATGGAGGACATTGTATTGCGTATCGAGTATCTTTATTTTAAACTGTTATTATCTCCAAAATTGTTAGGTAAACTACAATAAAATACGAGTACATTTAATATTTGTTTTTCTTGGCTAAAATATATCCTATACAATATATCTCCTCTTCGAACGATTGCCTTAAAATTATTTTTATTCCCTGCATCCACCTGATTTTATATATTTAAATTATTCTAATGTAAATTATTTCTAAGAAAGAGAAAACTGAAATATTTGAATAATTTTTTCACTTAGCAACATTCCTTTTTTGTAGGCCAAATATCGAGTTTATACATTCTCTGCCAACTTTTTCCATTTATAACTTCTTATATAATTCTCTACAGACTTACTGAATTACCATTTATTTATTAAGATTATTAACTAATTATCGTAATTCATGTTTAAATTCGAGAATAATTTCTGCATTAAAAAATTAACCGGAATCGGATGAACTTTATATAAAAAAAAAAAAAAATTTAAAAATATTTTCTTGAGTTGCCAAAAATTTTCTTGTTTTGAAGGTATGCGAAGTAAAAGTTATTCTCATTAAAACAAGGTCAAGCTACATTTAAAACTATTAAGTCTCTATATATATTCTGAATTTTAATAAATATAAAATATTAATAGAATCATAATTTAGGATCAAAATTGCATTAAATGATTCGAATTTTAAGGCATCTTCTTACGTAAAGTGTAAAATTTTCGTGTTAAAAACCTTTTAATGTTTAAAACCCTCAAAGAAAATCATTCAATGTCTAATAATTCACATAAAAATTGACATTTTTGTTCACAGAATTATTAATTTAAACAATTATTCCATTATATTTTTCATTAAATTAAATTAAAAGAATGATGGAAGAGGTAAGATGCTACAAACTAGTATAGTAAGATTTTCATTGCTAGTTAGTTCAATTATGACAGTCCTGATGACTGAATTATATTTTATAAAATCGAAATTTTGGGTTATTTTCTATAAAAATTGCATGCTTATTTATGTAAAAACTTAAAAAATATGTATATTAGTGCTTGAGAAACGGATTCACTTACATATAGGACAGGAGCCTCCAGACGCCAGACTCGCTCTGAATAACCAGAGAGAATATTCTGTTTTTAGAGATGCGAGTCTGAAGCGATTTCTGACTCGATGACACACAAGTGTGTTGTCATTTTAAAGAAAATTTCAAAATAGTTATTATTAGTTTAAAATAATAATAATAATAATAATTAAAAATTACAAATAATTATAAGATAATTTTGAAATTTTCTCTGCATGCATACAACTTGCATATAAGTTACTGGATTTCTATTTATTATCAAAAATATAAATCTCATATTTTTTTAAACAGCATTTATGCATTTAATTTATGGAATTTTTATATTTAAATTAATAGACAAATGCCTATTATGTACGTGATTAAAATTATTTATTTGAAATTTTTTATTTAGAACTATTTTTTTTTTTTTTAATATTTTAATATTAAAAAAATTTTTAATTATTTTTTTAATAATTAATAATATTAAATATAAAATTTTTTTTTTTTTTAATATTTTAACTGTTTGTCGAAATTCTATCGTCGTAATAAAAAGAGATTTTATCTTTAGCATTAGCAATTCAGTTAGATGGGGAGGATAACAAATACTATTTATAGTTTCTACCTAGCATAAACAACCAAATATTCTTGCAGGAAGTGAGAATGAGCCAGAACTTGATATGAACAAAAATAGGTCTATTAAATATGTGTTTATTATATACATTTGCAATAATTAAATTTTCAATCCCAGTAAAAAAAAATATAAGTAAAATAATTTATTACTATTAAACATTTATTTTAAAAGTTATAAATTGTTAATGTTGCATTCTAAACAATCAAAAAATAATTTTTTTTTAATTCAAATTTTGCAGAAATGGTGATTTTCTTGACATTGAAAATTTCTCAAGAAAATTAATTTTAACACAAACTTCCTTGTTAGTATAATATATTACATGTGAATCATATAAATCTATGTTTTAATATATCTAATAAAATGAAGTGTAGAAGAATTAATGTAAATTTAAAAATTATATTTGGTTTTTTTTATTAAGTTACTAAAAAAAATGTGACAGAGATTTATATTTATGTTATGTATATGATAACTATCACATGGCTAGATATTTAATATAAATAATTAAATGTAAAATATGATGATCTGAACAAAATTCTTAGATTTATTATAAAGAAGATTGAAAGAATATAAAATGTTAAGATGATTTTTGAAACATTAAATCTTTTCTTGTTATAAACAAAACATTTATTTGAACATTTGAAAATTAATATTTTTAGTATAAATAATGTACTTTAGTAATTTTTTTTAATTAATTAAAAAGTGTAAACAAAAACTTTATTAATTGAGAAAATAGACTAGCATACAGAATAAGCAATTTAAGACATAAATAAACGTATATCATAAATATTTTCAAGTGCATCTTTTTTTTCTTACTATTTTTAAGCATTTTTAATAAATAAGAATTTTATTTATTATAACTATTTACAGGAAATTTAATTTTATTAAGCAATGTGAATGTTATAAATTGATAGATTAATAAATAGAAAAATATCATGCTACTTTTAAAACATTACAAAAAAAATATATATATTATTATTTTTGCGATATTTTTATAATATAAATTTAAAATAATATTTAATTTCAAATTTTGTCTAAATCAAAATTAACATTATTGTTGGCATTCTGATATAATGGCGTTTCTTTCTAAATTCTACTTCTTAGCTAAGAATTTCTGTAAACTTAAACAGACTTTATTATTTACATAGTTATGAGTGATTTTACGGTTAATTTCTGGAAATTTAATTCTATAAACTTTTAAAATTTCGCCATCCAAATTCCACGTGGTAACAAATATATTCCACGTTGTCTTGAAGAAAATGGCGTTTCACGTGACTGGCTATCTAAGCCAAGAATCTTTTTAAGTTAGAAAAGAGGTCGATAGACTTATGTTTCTGGGACTTTCTCCAATATCAAAGAAGATTTTAATAGCAAAAATTATTTTTGTTTAAAGAAAATGTTTGTTAATGTTTTAAATATAACAATTTACCAAAATTCAAACCTTAAATATAGAATAGGAAAAGTTAAAGATGTTGCATTATAAACTTTCAACAATAATTAATATACAAATACTTTTTACAATAAGAACAAAAATATTCATCAATATATCAAAAACAAGGATTAAAACATTGTAAACTATGTAGATAATTATGTTACTATGAAAAAGAATTAGAGGATGAAGAGATTTGGATCAAAGACCTATTTTCAAGTGCAACTTTATCCAGTTAGTAAAAAAGCTGCTTTATGTACTCAGTTAACAAGTAGTTAGACTCAATTTACACAAGTTTTTACTTTTTAACTAAATAAAAATACTTTTTATTTAGTTAAACAGTATATAGATACATATATGAATATGCCTATAATATAGATCTATATTTTTATACTGTTTATATCTAATAATGCTTTTTGATATTTTATTATATTAAATGAAGTGTCAATTTTTATATAGTTCTATATAAATTATTAAAAATTATTTCTTTAATTTCTTACTGGAAATTTTTTTTGATATGAATATAATAAATATATTAATGAATTCTGTATTATACAAATATCAGAAATTCTCTAATCAAAAATATTTTTTAAATTAAAAACTAAACTATGATTTATATTAATCTATGTAATATAAAATTCTTAATTTTTAGCATTTCTGTCGATAAAACTTTTAGTTATCGATACACGTGTTCGCTATCAATGCTAAACCGTCGGTATAAAATTTTGCATTTTTAGTATTTAGTATACTTGTAAAACAATTTTTTAAGATATTTACTTTTATAAACTTTTAAATAGTCCTATTTTTAAAAATTAATTAAATTTATATTCGTTAAATATTGTTAATTTAACATATCTATCTTATACTTCTATACTTACTCCTTTATAAATAAATAAATAAAAATATTTATCCTTTATTAAAAATTTTCATGCACATTAGCACTTGTTAACCAAAGCAAGTGTTTATAGTTACCTCAATTGAGAGCACGTCTCACTCGAAACATTGGCCTAGTGATATTTTAAGGAACTGTAACAAATAAGGCAAAGAAAGTATGGGATTTCTGCCAAATATTTTGCACTTTACTATATGCTAAATATAGAAAAAAGAACCTGTATCTTCCCAATGCTCCTTGAGGAACTGTTAGGAAGAATATTAGAGATCTTAATGATTCAAAAAATTACACTCTTTCACTTTGTAATTATTAAGAAAATAAGACTGTTTAGCGATATTAATTTGTTTTAATTTTTAATAAAATAATTTATTACTTTAAAATTTCTAGATTTAAACTTAAAAATGCGACTGGAAATTCCCAAATAAGGTTTTTAAAATTCGGAAACCGAACAGACGTTACAAGACTTTTTTTTTCCTTCTCTGTAAGAATAGAAAATGATTAAGAATTCCAATACATTTGTTCATGTTGGCTGTTCTACAGCGAGGAAAATATATATTCGTACTGTGAAAGGATTTATTGTAATTTTCAAATTAGGTTCTAATATTATTTCCTAGATTCAAATTTAGAAAATTCCGATGCGAAGTTGTCGGTAGTAAGCGTGACTTTCCGACAAAAATAGAAAATGATTCAGAAAAAGGACACATTATACTCCTCCGACAAGACGGACTTATGTGGAAAAGACGTTGGAACTTCGGTATACGAAGTAAAACTGAACAACCAGTGATATTAGCCAAGGAGATGTCATTCGGAAGCCAATGCTTTCGGAAGAAAAATTTGGCTCCAAACCAAAATTACCTTCTAAAATTTTTGCATACACGTGAAATGAATTATTACGTAAACTATTATATTTAAATAAATAAGTTCTGTTTACTTTATCAATCGGTTAACACCTAAGGAACCTTTTTAATAACAATATTTATTTAAACTATCTATTTAATTAAAACATAAATATTTTGTTTAAAATTTAGAAAACAATATTAAAATAATAAAAATAATTTTTAATAATACGTAATAAATATTATTTGTATGTAAAAAAGGAATATAAATATTAATTTTCGTTACAGGTAATAAAAAATAACAATAATAAATAAAACAGATTTTGAGTTTATTGCAACAAGTAATGCAATATCTCTAAAATTTTAAATTTCGAGAATAAATTCCGTGCTTAAATTTTTAAGTGATAAACATCATCTAAATATAGAACTACTACATACCATTAACAGCAATATTAAAATTGCTCCGAACTTATCTGTATAAAAATACTTTAAAAAAATCATAGTTTATAGGTAATGCTTTACATAAAAATTATATAATGTGATATTTTTATGCTAAAATATAGAATTTAAAAATTAAATATATTTTTAGTATAAATTTTAATATGATATTTTATTAAAAATTTGGTTAAATTAATTTTATGTAGATAGAATATTAAATTTCTGAATCGTTTAAAAATTATCATTTTTTTTTTTTTTGTTCTTATTTTATTTCTGTTCAGAATATTACTATATAAAACTGAAGATAAACATTTGAAAGTTTTAAAAATATATTATATTAAATGAACATAATAATAAAAACTTGCAGTTTAATTATATGAATTGATTCATTTCGCCATCTTGAAATAAAATACTTGATCGATTATTATTTTATATTGACTGCTAATTTATTTACGTATGACAGATTAAGCATAAAAATAAATAGTAAAATAAATAAATAAATTATTTATTTGATCATAATAACTTTGATGACAATAAAAAGTCGATTCTATTTACAGTACCTCAGTTTCTGAATGTTGATTATTAATGATTCTCAAATTAAATTATTGAAAATAATTCACACAATATGTTCAAAATTGTATTATTCTTTCACAATCTCATTATGTGTTTGATACACCAACATATTTTAAATCAACTCAATTATGATCCGTTTTGTGTAGAAAATATTACATACATCCTTTAGTTGTTCTAACATTCCAATGATCCGATCGAGTTCATGTTTTAGATAACGTTATAACTTATAATTTTGATAACTAACTATTAATGTCATGTATCTGTTTAATTTTCTATAAAATAAATTTATTGAATTTTATATTAAGTTAGGTAAATGCTTTGAAAATAGTAAAGAGAGAGAATTTAAAGTTATTAAAAATGTAACATTTAGTCAATGTGCGTGCATTAATATTTAGACATTTTAAGATGTCATAGTCTCTAATAAAATTTTTAAAAATGACTCTTGTTTGAAAAATTTCTATTATCTTATCACAAAGAAATATTTCTGTCTGTTTTATATCTTTAAAATAATTCTAACCGCTTAAATATGCGGAGTAAATTTAAAAATAATTTTTCACTTATGGGAGCTACAAACTGAAACTGTATTTTAGTAAAAAACCTTAGCAAAAAAAATTTTTTTTTTCGCTATTCAAATTATAAACATTTCGTTAAAAAATAATTCTGAAATTTGAAAAATTGACTGATTAATTAATTGAAACACTAATTAAAAAAAAAAACTGATTTAAAATATTGCATCATAAACAAATCGTTGCACATTTATTATCTAAAATCTATACAATGATTAATAAATGCGCAACTACGCTTAAAATATATATCCAGGCAGAAAACTATCTTTATACTTCTGATTCATTCCAGTCGATTTTTATACAACATGTTTACCAAAAAATTGGAGAATGGGCCATTCGAACGAAGAAGACGACGAAGTTCTGGCATTAGTAACGCTTTACATGCTGCGAAATGATTCGTTAATAGAATGTAGTTCTATTATTGGATAGGTTTTAAAATATATTTTAATAAAGAAAATATTTATTTAACTTTCGAAATTTTAAATTGTGAATTTTTTTTTCTTTATTTAAGGTGAAAAATCTATCAATTAATTTTCCTTTATAGGAATAAACATGGCGGAATTTACATTATTCCATATTTCAGGTTATTCTAAAACAAATAATATAATTTTTAAACTGATTAATACAACAAAATAATATTTTAAAAATTATATACTGTATAGAATAGTTTAAACTTCCGCCATGTTTATTCTTAACAAAAGATTCTTTATGCATTTCAGATTCAATTCCGTAAAATGAATAAAAATATTAATATTTTTATAAGCGTTTTATAAATAAATATTAACACATAACTGAATATATTTTTATTAATAGAAGTAGGAAGGTGAAAAATCCATCAATTAATTTTCCTGTATAGGAATAAACATGGCGGAATTTACATTATTCCATATTTCAGGTTATTCTAAAGCAAAAATTATGTGAGATACGCCATCTTTTAGCAAAACTTTTATTATTCCATATATAGTATAATATTTATGTAAAATGGGATAAAATTATTTCATAAATATAGATTTCTGTGTTTTGCTAATTTGCATAATTTCAAACAAGATCATCAACCAATGTTTAAAAATTATTTTCTACAAAAATTATGTGAAATACGCCATCTTTTAGCAAAACTTTTATTATTCCATATATAGTATAGTATTTATGTAAAATGGGATAAAATTATTTCATAAATATAGATTTCTGTTTTTTGCTAATTTGCATAATTTCAAACAAGATCATCAACCAATGTTTAAAAATTATTTTCTAAAAAATAATAAAAGTTACATCGTTATTGAAGTATTTGCATGCATATGCAGTTAATTTATAAATACTGTATATTCCACAGTAGCTAAATTGCGAGTCACATGCCGTTCTTTGGTACCTTCAGTATGATTCCTTACCGTGAAAGTCGATAGTTAATATGGAACAAATACCAATTTAATTTAAAAAGTAATGTATTTGTAATTTGTTCATTTATTATCAAAAGTAGTATACGTCCATACGAATCAATACATATGAAATATATAATAAACAATTTTTGAAACCATTGTTAAGCGGAACAAATACCAATTTAATTTAAAAAGTTATGTATTTGTAATTTGTTCATTTATTATCAAAAGTAGTATGCGTCCATACGAATCAATACATATGAAATATATAATAAACAATTTTTGAAACCATTGTTAAAATTATCCAAAAGAAACTGATACGGTTCTCATTGACTCAGAAAGAAACTGACTGTGCTTCACAAGTATTTGAGATTCTCCGATTGTGGCTCGTAGTAACATGAAGTTTGGCCACTCCTGATATATTATAAATTAAAAATTCTAGCATATTTTGAATTATTTTTAAGATTTTTATGAGCGGTAATTACAAAATAAATCAAATTTTTCTTTAACTTAGTGTTTTCTTACAAAATTGCTCGTTATCGTTTAAATAACAGGAAAGGAAATTGGATGAAGCTGAAATAAGGATGTTGAGATTCATGTGTGGTGTAAGAATGGATGAAATAAGGAATGATTACATTAGAGGTACAGTTAAAGTAGGCCCAGTTAGTAAGAAGATCCAAGAAGGAAGATTAAAGTGGTTCAGGCATATATAAAGGTGTGAGGAACATGTGGGTAAAAAGTTGAGGAAATGGTTATTGATGGGAAGAAAAGGAGAATTAGATGGATAGCGAGGGTGAGAGAAGACCTGAGAGAGAAGAAACTGAGGGAAGAGTATACCGTGGAGAGAGGAACATGGAGAGCTAATTAGAATAAAGAATGCCGACCCTATTTGAATGGGACATTCAAAACTTGTGAAAGAAGAAAAAGAAGCTCATTATCGTTTAAATATATTTGAAACGAAGACAGATTGTAATAATAAATCCAAATTATAATTTTGTACCGAATTAAATAAATTTGCATTATATAATTGGGATCACTGTGGTTATATATATAAGCTGAATATTAGTTTTTATAAACATAATTTGCTCTATTAAGTGTCTAACATTTAAAAATGCATAAAAAGCATAATTCTAAATATCAGGTCTAGTAAAAAGAAATCCATTATTTTTCCAATAGATGGCTTTAATAAATTGTATCTCGCGCTCTAAAAGTCCGATCGGTTTACACTAGATGGCGTTAGAAAGCTGACATTTCGTACTAAAAATCTTATTTGACAGTTTTGTGAATGGTTGACTCAGTTTTGTTTGAGCTCACGTCAAAGATGGACACCAGCAAAGAGAAAATACGCTATATTTTACAGTTTTTCTTCGATAAAGGTGAAAATGCAAGCTAGGCGGCTGAAAATGTGAATAGTGTTTACGGTTCTGATACTGTAACAGCCAATCAAGTGCAGTTTTGGTTTCGTCGATTCCGTTCCGGTAATTTCGATGTCAAAGATGCACTACGCTCTGGAAGGCCAATTATCGAAAATGTAGATAAAATCATTCAAATGGCCGAGTCCGACTGTCATATAAGCACTGTTTCTATTTCCCAGGAGCTAAACATTGCACAAAAAACCGTTTGGAATCATTTGGAAAAGGCTGGATACAAAAAGGAGCTGGACGTATGGGTGCCACACGAGTTAACGCAAAAAAACCTCATGGACCGAATTTCCATCTGTGAATCGCAAAAAAGTCGACCCATTTCTGAAACGGATGGTGACTGGAGATGAAAAGTGGATCACTTACGACAACGTCAAGCGAAAACGGTCGTGGTCGAAGCGCGGTGAGCCGGCGCAAACGGTGGCCAAGCCAGGATTGACGGCCAGGAAGGTTTTGCTGTGCGTTTGGTGGGATTTGCAAGGAATCATATACTATGAGCTGCTCCCCTACGGCCAAACTCTTAATTCGAACCTGTACTGTGAACAATTGGACCGTCTGAAGGAAGCAATCGCCCAGAAGCGGCCAACTTTGGCCACTAGGAAAGGAATTGTGTTTCATCAAGACAACGCCAGGCCACACACATCGATAGCGACTCGCCAGAAGCTCCGGGAGCTTGGTTGGGAGGTTCTTATGCATCCACCTTATAGTCCGGACCTGGCACCAAGTGATTACCACCTGTTCCTGTCCATGGCGAACTATTTTGCTGGTGAAAAATTCGCCTCAAGAGAGGCTTGTGAAAATCGACTGTCCCAGTTTTTTGCCAATAGGGACAAGGGCTTCTATGAGAGAGGCATAATGGAATTACCTTCAAAATGGCAACAAGTTATCGAACAAAACGGCGCATATTTGACCTAAATCGGATCATTCTAAGTATGTTAAATAAAACCTTCAATTTCATGCAAAAATAATGGATTACTTTTTACTACACCTTATATATAATAAATATAAAAAATTCAATTCATCCCGTCACAATCGACAAAATTATCATAAAATTTGTTTTATATTATAAAAAAAAAATAGTCTAGGCCCTTTTTTAGTCATTGTAGACATATGAAATTTTATCAGTTTGTATTTATCGTAGCAAAATTTAAAAATAAATTCTTAGAGTCGATTTTAAGAAAATATTTTTTTGAATTTCTTCGAAATTTCAATTTTATTTCAAATTTTATTGTTACATTTTATGATAAAACTTGCATAGAGTTATTTATAGAAATTTAAAAAAACTCTTCCAATGAAATTAATTAGTTTTTCGTGACTAATATTAATATTAAAAATTCGATACTATAAATATAAAATTCAAAAATTTGTAGAAAATAAACTTTTATAATTAAATAGATTTTTCTTTGTTTTCTTAGTTTCATTGAGTCATTAAAAATTCAAAAATGCAGCTTTAAAATTAAAAAAGTACGTCACATTAATATGTGCAACTTCACTTCCAGTTCGTTGGATGAAAATATGGATTTGAAAATCTTGGATGAAAATATCCCTATTAGCAATCGTTTACAAAATATAGCAGTACAGTATACAAAAATTTGCTTCAAATCGATTCAATAACTCTGGAAATATCATATCTTGATATATCCAGGTAAGAACATATATTATATCTGTGCTACGTAGACAATTATAGAAAATTACAATGTGTTTCAAACCATATCTATCAAATAGTTGCATTGATATACTATGTATATATACATATTCATCAATGCAATTATTTGATAAATATGGTTCGAAAAATCGTAATGATTGAGACAAAAATCAAAACCACGAATTTCTTATAAAAATAATAAAAACTTCTTATAAATTTATGCCAAAAAATTAAAAGAAATTTACACATTTTATAGTAGTTATTTTATAATAGTGGATCGTAAAGGAAACAAATGAAATAAATTTTAAAAAATTGACGATTTCTATCTTGAACTATTTCCATAGTTCAAGATGGAAAAACGTCAGAAAATGTTAAATTTTTTGTATTGTCAGACTTATTTTTTATAAGTTTATTTCATTGACTAAAGACGTTTCCTTTAGATCTTTGAATAAGCACTACCATAAAATATGTATATTTCTCTTAAATGTGACGTTTTGGGTCTAAATTTATAAGAACTTTTTCATTATTTTGATGTAAGAAATTTATGGTTTAATTTTGTCCTAACCATTACGAAACACTCTGTATAATCACATCATTGTGATTATTATTATTATTATTATTACAAAATAAATCAAACTATGCGTCAACGCATACACTGATTTGTAGTGTAACAACATCAAACATTTCATTCGAATACATGATAAAAGAATTTACATACAAGAATATAAAACATCCTACCATTACATCGTTACTGCAATATACTTATATGTTAAGTGTAACCCGCGTTGCCCTAGAATTTCTGGCACATTATAAAATTTATACACGGAAATTGTTATTCATCTTGTCATCGGGCATCCTAACTAATAACGTCGGCCGGATGGCCGCGTGGTAAAGCTTTGGCTTACCACCCTGGAGGATCCGGGACCCACACCTCCAGTTTTTCAGGAGGGGTCCGGGCCCAGCCCGTTGAACTCCATCCTTCAACCATCTGGTTGACCCCATCACGGGTGTTGGCCAGCCTGTGATGGGCTCTACAAGTGGCCGCCGCCAGATACAGTATATCCCATGAGGATATGGCGGCGTAATCTAATTAACCTAACCTAACCTAACTAATAACAAAAAAAAATTTAATTAGTTTAAATTAAATTATAAATTTTATAGATAAGAGACTCATACTGAAATCGCACACTTTATGTAATAGACTCACAATAAACCATATAGAAGTATTGTTTTCAGTACCACTTCTAGAGCTTTTAGGGCCCCGAGCAAAAA